>OMLM01004480.1:2378-19709 GCA_900302695.1 Helostoma temminkii | reverse complement strand
TCTCTCTCTCTCTCTCTCTATCTCTCCCCTGCAGGTATCATTGGCCCTGAGGCTGTGTATTCCGGGTCTTCAGTTGCTGCCCATCCAACCTGCCTGCCTGTTGCTTGTTGTTGTTATTGGTTGTGTGATCTGCTGTTCTTTTCTCTTTTTCTCTTTCTTTCCACTCACCCCAACCGGTTGAGCCTGGTTCTGCTGGAGGTTTCTTCCTTTCTTAAAAAGGGAGTTTTTCCTCTCCACTGTTGCTTTTGTCTCAATCTTCATTAAATAATTATTGTAATATGTGAGAACTTTATGTGCTTTACAAGTCTATGGGAAATTCTTACTGGAATACTAAAACTAAATAAAGCGTGAGGTGTTTTATTTATTTATTTACTTATTTATTTATTTATTTATTTTATCTAGTTTTAAATTTTATTTATTACCATTTTATTTTCTTAATCACTGCAATGATTGCATTTCTAATTTCATTGTACAATAAAGTTTTTCTATTCTATTCTATTCTTCATGGTCAGGCAGAGGCCAGAGATGCTGTCAGAATTGCTCTTTGTATTGACCCAAACCCTCGATGTTGAACATACGCCTGATCTAATCTACGACATTCTTCTCCACTATTTCAGTGATGCTCCTTCATGTCTCCCTCTCCCTGACTTCTATGTCACTCTGCCAAAGCATATGTTCAAAACTCGCATCTGGAAACCATAAAATAAAAGTCCAGATTAAATGTAGTTTTTTTGTTTTAAGTTTAGTTTTTTATTACTTTTCTAATTTTTTACTTTTTTTATGTTTTACAGCTGAATTCAGGCTCTGACATAGAAAATCTAACTTTAATAATTAATATAAAACAATCTGACAGACCAGGACAGAACACCTGCAACCTGCAAACAGTGAAGGCATCATAACAACAGTTTAACATCAGTGACAGCGAAGGCATCTGATGTCCATCCCTACTCTCTTTCTTCCACCTTGTCTTGCAGACATGGCTTTGCACTCCCCAGTAGTCCAGGTAGCAATCATAGCTCTGAGTTCTTAAAGCTGCTTTATTTAGTTTTAGTATTCCAGTAAGAATTTCCCATAGACTTGTAAAGCACATAAAGTTCTCACATATTACAATAATTATTAAATGAAGATTGAGACAAAAGCTCCAGCTTCAGCCTCTGTCTTGATGCAAGCTGCTAAACTTATATTTGCTCTCCTCGACGTGATATCTCTTACAAATAAGACATTTATGTTAAATGATTTCACCTCCTCTAATGGATTTCCTGTTTATTAATAAATCCTGGCTACGGCCTGGTGATCACAGTCCTCCTAACTATGACTGTTTTAACTGTCCCAGGGCCAGGTGGCCTTGTTGCTGCTTACAGGAAACACTTAGGTTATGAGTTTGCTTCCTTTGAAGTGCTTTTGTTTAGATTTTGCAGTCCTCCCCCTGCTGGTTTCTTCTTGGTGGACATTTCTAAGCTATTATCCGGTCTTATTTTAAAGTATGATGGAATTGTTCTATCCGGGGACTTCAATATTCACATCAATGACTCTTCCAATACTGTTGCCACTGATATTTAAATCTAACTAATTCTTTTTATTTTCAGCGACATGTGTCTGACCAAACTCATGTTGGTGGTCACACTCTTGATTTAGTTTTCAGTCTGGGTCTTGGGACTTAATCTGTAAATAACTTGGATGTTTTTGTATAAGACCACAAGGCTGTTGTTTTTAACTGTGAATTACAGGGTGTTATTAGGGACTGTCCTTGTTTCAAGTGCTCACGTGTTTTAACAAGCATTGTGCTTTTAGGTTTTGAATCCACTTGTATGAATGAAATGGTTGATTCTTTTAATTCACTTTGTGTTTCAACTTTAGATCACGGAGCTCCCTCAAAAAATAGACCTGATCCAGTGACTAGAAAACAACCCAGCTCTGCACTCACCAGCTCCAGGTTCCAGCTCTGCACTTGCCAGTTTCGGATTTCAGCCCTGCATTCACCAGCTCCTGGTTCCTGCTCCTACTCACCTGCTCCACTCTGGTTGTGGCTCCATTACTCACCTGTCCCATTATTGCTCCCTGCATCTGTCTCGTTCCTGGTTCCTGCAAATCCCTCACCTGTCACTACCATTATCTTTTGCAATACACCTGGAAGAAATTGAAAACCACAGTGAGGAAAAAACTGAACACTATCCTGAAAATAGACTTGCTGCTCCTGAATCAGTCCAGATTAATCAGAAACGAAATCCAAATCTGTCCAGAGCCCAGATCAGCCATCAAGACTTTAGTCCACAAACAGATGGTCTGTAGTCCAGCTGCTCTCCATGATCAGGACCCAAAGGCCTGCTAACACCGGAGGTAAGGGAGGAGGTGGTGGTGAGGGGATGGGGAGAAGACAGCAGCATCTCCTCCAGTTTCACTTTTCTCCTAATTTACAAAGAGCTGAGAGTTATGACAGACCCCAGACCCCCAGATTGAAAACAGACCACAGACTCCCAGGCTGAAAATACAGACCCCAGACCCCCAGGCTGAAAATACAGACCCCAGACCCCCGACTGAAAGACCACCACCACAGAGTTGATTATTAATTACATTTATTCCTTTGAAAAACACATTTTGCTTAATCAGAAGGTAAATTGACGCAGTTTCTTGTTAAAGTTGATCAACCAAGTGAAACTGATGAGATTTTATTTCAGTCTCTGTGTTTTTAAGGTGTGAGGTCATCGTTATGTCATCGCCAATGACCTCAGATTAATAACCTGTCTCTGCTGCTGCTGACTTTCAAACAACATGAAGACGTGAAATCACCAGTTTCCTGTGGAAACTCCTAAAAACGGAGCTCTAACCGCCATGATCCAGATCATCATTTATCTGATTCAGGATCTATGGGACCAGATGCATCTTGTGCAAAGATTCTGATTCACCTTCATCATCTTCATAAGAAACGTATTCAAGGTGAAACCTTCACTGTTTTTATTCAAGTCAAACACTCAGAGCCGTGCTAAGCACCTTTATTCACAAGAATTCATTTGTACAAATATTGTACTAAAGTTAAAATTAACAATGATTTAATTTGAACAAAAACTACATTTATCAATAAACATGACAGATGAGTAGGCAACCCAGTCTCCTAAAATATACAACTAAACTGCAATTGCGTTTATGTGGGGAACGTAATTGTAACCAGATTATGTTTTCTGTCAACATAACGACCATATTGTCACAATTAACGAAAATGACAAGCCACAAATACATTGAAACTTATATCAATAAAATGTCCACAGGCACAGTATTTTTGTCCAACAGCTACAGTGCATCCGGAAAGTATTCAAAGTGCTCCACTTTTGTTATGTTACAGCCTTATTCCAAAATGGATTCAATTTATTATTTTCCTCAAAATTCTACAAACAATACCACATAATGACAACTCTTGTAGTTCAGACACTTACCGGCCTGAGTTAGGGTCAGTCACACAAAACACCTATATTAAGATAAATGAAGATATATTAAGACAAACACAATCTATCGCTAAGCAAAGTATTTTATTATACCAAAACCCAACCTCAGGCAGGACTTTTGATCTCAGGTCTGCAGCTTCTCAAACATGCACATTAAACATGCAAGAAGATTCTCAGTCATCCAGGTGAAGTTATCTGGATGTTTAGTCAAGGCAACTGCACTTCTTTCTGTTAGGTTGAAATGTTTCACTACTCATCCAAGTAGCTTCATCAGTCTGAGGTAAGTTTGTTGGTTGGCACAAAAAAAGTATGAAGGTTAGGGTGAGAGTTGAGCGTATTCAGGGCAGCTGAAACTTGGAATATACATTTGAGGTCTTCAATCAGCTGAAGATGCTAATTGAATGCATAGTGAACGTAGGTAATAGGAACTAAGGAAAAGATAGACGTTTGTGGGCTGTGAAAGTTGCTGCTGTTGCTAGTGCACACAACAGCCCCTCTCCTCAACAAGTTTTAGTGACCATTTCTACCAAATATTGTTTGAAGACCCTCCATACTCATGTTTTAAAGTAAAGCACTAGGACTGATAATCATTAAGTCCTTCTATTTAGGAACTGTCAAGCCTTAAAAATTAACTTACCAAGAAAAATTTACTCATCCTGAAATTCTCCACAGTTGCCACAAACCAAGCAAAGCACATGGCAGCTCCAAATGCCTCTGGATACATTTACACCTCAATTCTACCTGCTGCTTCTTCTGTGACCCAAGACTCAGCCTCAAAGAGGATTTCCCTGGTCTCTTCTCCAAACATCTCTCCACCTCAGGAGACAAAATCTCTATTTCCCAATCGCCCACTCCATCCATGCTGATAACAGGTGACTCCAGTCAGTGGTCCAGTATCATGGATGTTCTTCTGAGGTTGCTTCCTGGAGCCACAGTTAAAGACACGATGGACAAAATCCCCAGCATTATAGAAAAACACCTCATAGACTCCTCTCTCTGAATACATGGCTTCTGATTCAGTCCTCCACACACGGACTCCTCTACACTGACAATCTTTTCTGGGAACACTCCTTATACCCTCCCCATAGGAACTGCATGGGATTACATATGCAAACTAGGAACATTAGCCACAGTGTCTCAGTCTCTCCTCCGAATGACTACCCTTACAACAAAGAAGTATATTCAAGTACTTACTATATTTGAAGTATACTTAAGTATACTTAATAAAATAGGTACTTTTTTGTAAGGGTACTCATTGACAGCTCCTGCACATGTTCTGGTTCTATTACTGCTACCTACCTGTCCAGCGCCTCAACCCCAGCGTCCAAGTAGGAACAGAATGGAACGTGCTGATGATGCCAAGAGTGGTGATATCGCAAATCTTAATTTAGTATCCACTAGCAATATTTACATCAGCATGGATATTAGTTTTCAAAAAACCTGAAATCTTATCCTAATGGTGCTGCTGGTAATAATCAAATCACAACTTATTAATGAGCTCATTATGAACCACAAGTTAAATTGTCTCTTTCTCACTGAGGCCTGGGAGCTGACACATCAGCAACTCTGGGTGAAGTCTGCCCTCGGAACCTTCCCTTTCTCCCACTGCTAAGGACAGGGCAGGAGAAGAGGGGGAATGGCAACATGTCAGTGAGCCAACTCACAACCAAGGGCACATTGTAGATCTGGTAATTCCCCATGGTCTCAGTTCATGGTCTGAGTTCATTCTCAAGTGTCTCATCTGTTGTTAGCTTGGCTCTCTAAGATCATAATTGCATATTTTTTAGTTTAATGTTGTACACTGCAAATGTCTACACAGACTCATCAAAGGTGTTGACTTAAACCCCTTTTTACCCAGTAATAGTTTATATTTCATTTTAAAGTAACATTTTTTAAAAATGTGTATATATAGTTAACAAGTTTTCTTATTACTACTAACAAATATGAACTATTTTAGTCAGGTTTTCATGCTCACCATAGTGTAGAGACAGCTTTGGTTAAAGTAGTTAATGACATCAGGATCTAGATAACAACAACCTCCCAGTTTTAGTGCTGCTGGACCTGAGTCTCCAAAACTACAATCTGACGTCACCAGTAAGGGGTTGTAAGGGTTAGAAGTAAAAAGCCTCTACTCTGATCCAGAAACAAACTTAAGCATCTTCAGTTTACTAGACACTACTTCAAACTTCACATGGTATCAGGGATGAAACCACATATAGCTTTTTGGCAATAAACAGTCAGAAATGGGTTTGGCCCACACGATGAGGTAGCCATATGGATAACATGTTTTGGGGCTGTTTTACTGCCAGAGGATCTGGGCATCTTGTTAGGATACATGGCATTATGGACTAAAATATCAACAAATAGTAAATAAACACCTCATTGCCAGGACAATGATCTAAAACACACATCACAATCAACATAGAAATTGTTTAATGACCATAAAATCAAGGTCATGCCCTGAGCATCCCAGTCCCCTGACTGGAATCCCATAGAAAACCTGTCGGATGAACTGAAAAGGGTGTGAACCTGTAAATCTGAGGGACCTGGAGAAATTCCTTATGGAGGTGTGGTCTCAGATCACTTGCCATGTATTCTCCAACATTATCATCCATTATAGGAGAAGACTCAGGGCTGGTGTCTTGGCAAAGGGAGGCAGCACAAAGTATTGACTAAAAGGGTATCAATAATTGTGACACACATATATTAAACAAAGATTTTTTCAATAAAACTGTGTTGTGTTTGCAGTTGTTTGTTTTCAATCAGAGCAGTTTTTTGAAAATATTTTGAGCAAAAAAAAACAATACAGACATTTTTTCATAGCCTTCTTTGTTCATATTTACCAAGGGTGCCAATATTATGAAGGGCTGATGATACACAGTGTCTGTGTCTCCCAATGACACTGTACCAACTGATAATCTTTTCAAATGCATTTCAGACCTCAGTGGCAGAATGTCACAAAAGTTCCTGCAACTGAAAAATTTCAGAAAAATTCAGAAAGAGAAACTGACAACAAAATTAAATTCTCTATGGTGTGATCTTTGATTCTGACTTAACCATATAATGCCATTTGTATCATATTTGATACACAAAAATCTTTTGATTAAATAATTATCATAGACTTCTGATGTATCAAATGCAATACATCAAAAATCTTACATTTAGAAATCATTTCTTAAAATTCTTCTTTATTTTTTTTAACAAAGTGTGCAATAAACACTCCAGTTAAAAAAATAGGATGTTTTGTCTCTTATTTGTTGGACTGGGCTTTAAAGGGTTAAATTTTAGGGCCGGTTGGTCATCAAATCTGCAGGTTGGACCTGTAGGTTGGACTACTGTAACACTCTTCTTTCTGGTCTGCCTCATAATATTATAAATCAGTTACAGCTCATCCAGAACTCTGCTGCTAGAGTAGTGACCAGGACCAGAAGGAGAGAACACATTACACCGATTGTAAAGTCATTACATTGGCTGCCTGTCAGTTACCATATTCATTTTAAAATTATTTTACTTTTAGTTGTTTTGTAAGGTCTTAAACCTTAAACATTGTAAAGTGCCTTGAGATGACTTTTGTTGTGATTTGGCGCTATATAAATAAAGTTGAATTGAATTGAATAGAATTTTAAAGAACTCCATGGTCTCACACTGGTCTATCCGCCTATCCTGATGTCACTGTATAAACCAGTGCCTTCTCTCACATCCTCAGGTCAAATAACTGTTCCAAAGTGCAGAACAAAAATACACAGTGAGGCAGCTTTTAGTGTTGATGCTCTGAAATGTTGAAACTGTCTGCCTGAGGATCTAAGAGCTACTAAGAGTGTCAACGGTTTCAAACTGTTACAAACACATACTTACACAAACACAAATTCCTTTCTTTTAAAGACTTTGAAATTGCAATTCATGCTTTTATTAGTTCCAGGCTTGACTACTGTAATGCCCTGTATGCTAGAGTTAATCAGACATTGCTTGCTCATCTTCAGATGGTTCAAAATGCTGCTGCTCATCTCTTAAGAATACAAGAAAGTTTGACCATATAACCCCCTTTCTGGCTTCTGTTCACTGGCTTCCAGTTCATTTTAGAATTGATTTTAAGTTATTGACCTTTGTTTTTAGGGTTTTAAATGGACTCGCTCCACATTACCCCACTGAATTGCTGCTTTGGCACATTCCAGTAAGATCACTCAGGTCTTCAAATCAGTTTCTTTTAGATGTTCCAAGGGCCAAACGTAAACGTTGGGGTGATGATGCTTTCTCTGTGTTAGCTCCTAAATTATGGAATAGCTTACCTCTGGATGTCAGAGCAACACCAGATCTGGTAGCTTTTGAATTATTGCTAAAAACACATTTATTTTTCTTAGCTTGTAATGCATAGTGGTAGTCTGATAATGTCTTTTAATCATGGTTTTGATGTCTTCTGTGTTTTAATTTGTGTGATTCTCCTTCTTTTATTTATTTTACTTATTTATTCTGTTTTATGTGAAGTACTTTGGTCAACAAGATGTTGTTTTTAAAGTGCTACATAAATAAACTTGATTTAATTTAATTTGATTTGATTAAGACCTGCTGGCTGTGGGTTAAAAAACTTTGTGACTATCAGTCATTTACTGGCTGCTAAGTGGCGAGGTCAGCAAATGGATCTATATGTATGTGCAGGTACGTTTATAATGTGTATGGATGTAGGTATGTGAATGTGTGTACAAATATGTACTTTCTGTTGTTTAATAATTTGTTACATGGTCACTGTCTCTGGGAAAAACTGTGTACATGCAGCATCAGTCTGTCTGTCCTGGAAGAGGGATCCCTCCTCTGTTGCTCTGGGGTTTCTTCCTTTTTTTTCCTGTTAAAGGGTTTTTCGGGGAGTTTTTCCTTATCTGAAGACAGAGGGTGTTGCTGTTGAGTGATATGAGGCAAGATTCACTTTTAACTTTTGTGAATTTAATTGATTATTTTTTTATGTGACTGTAAAGCACTATGAGTTGCTATTGTGTATGAAAAGTGCTGTATAAATAAACTTGACTTGAAACATTTCAGCCTGACAAGAAAGAAGTCCAGTTTCCAGGACTGAGTAAAGTGAGCTGGGGATCAGCAGTCACTGAGTGGTGCTTCCTGGTGTTGCAGGAAGCGGATCAAACCTCCAGGCAGCGGCAGCCTCTTTACTTGACTACGTCTGACCAGCTTCAGAATCTGCAGCCTGCAGAGTTGCAGAAGCGGCCGTGGAGGAGCTGAAACACAAACCAGTAACATGACTGGGGACAACTGTGAGGACATCATTGAAAAGACATTATTATTTCATATACTAATGAAAATCAGACATTGCTTTGAATTGTGGTTCCATGAAAGTGTTTAAAAAAACAAACTAATGAAACTAGCCTTGACAAAAACGTAACTTAATATTGTAGCGACCTTGCTAGCTAGCAGTTACTAGCTAGCGGACGCAGTGCATTATGGGAGTGTTCCTGTTGCTGTGTTTAGGTTACTATGTTAGACCACTGTGTGTTCCGTGTTCTGTCTGTATGATGTCTTCCATTGGTGGTGTTTATTGCAGTGCATTGTGGGTATGTGTGGGCATTGTGTGGGAGGGACTCCCCCACGGTGTTCGGCCATTTTGTGTGTGTGTGAGATTCTGCCATCAAAAGGAAGACAGCTGGAGGAAGAAAGGGTCAGCCAGATACAGCTACCTGCCATTAATGGCTGTTGTGGGGAGCCTGGACACTTTGCCAGGGACTGCCCAGAGTCCCCGACCCAGAGATGACCCAGCAGCGGGAAACGGCCACGGAGTGAGGCACTGAGGGGACCATCGCCAGGCACCCCTCCAGGACAATCACCCCACTGTGGGGCACTGCGAGACCACACAAGGACTGTACTTAGACTGGTGGGCAACCCTGCAGCGCCCTAGTGGACACGGGGTCCACCATCTGCCTGCTCTGCCGGGGGGTGAACGGTCATCTCTGGAAGCTACTGCCTGTGGAGATGGGGCCCTGGCAGGAGACTCACGAGTTTTGGCTGTCAGACATCAGGGACAACTGCATCATCGAGTTGGACTTACTGGCCCACTGGGGGGCACATGTCAACATGCCGGGGTCCATCCTCTGCCTCAGTGAGGATGCCTTGCCACTCGACACCAAGGGAGCAACCCCAGCCGACGTTGGAGACACTGAGGGAACCACACTACCCGTGCTGCCTGCACCCCGGCCACCAAGACTCATTGCAGTAGAGAAGTTGGGGCAGCAAAGCAGACATCTCGACCCAGTGCAGTTATAAGAGCTGCTGCAGAAGTTTCTGGACATTTTTGCAGCTCGAGCTGAGGACTTTACCCAGACATACTTGTGCAGCACCAAATCAACCCCTCAGGAGCCTCTCAGGACTGTGTGCTCAGTCCCCTGCTGACCCGCGACTGTGTAGCAATGCACAGCTTGTATCACATCATTAAATTTGCTGATGACACGACCGAGATGGCCTCATCAGCAAGATGATGGTCCCTCAACACCATGTCCATAACAAGGAAGGCTCAGCAGCATTTACTTTCTGAGGAAGGCACATCTTTCACCACACAACCTCACAACCTTCTACAGAGGGAACTTCGAGAGCACCCTGAGCATCTGCATCACTGCCTGGTTTGGGACCTGCACCATCTCGGATCACAAGACCCTACAGAGAATAGTAAGGATGGCTGAGAAGATCATCCAGGACATTTACATCACACACTGCAGCCATAAAGCCAGCAACTAGTTCAGGGTTGATGCTAGTGCTGTCTTAAAGTTGGTTAAACATTGGAGCTGTCTAAGACCGGTTTACTTTTCAATGGGCTACAGAGCCACTGTAGAGCCACGTCATTACATCATTACACAACAAATCTGCCTTCACACACTCTCTTCACTCTCCTGCCATTTGGAAAGAAGTACAGAAGCATTTGGGCCCTCATATCCAGACTGTGTAACAGTTTCTTTCCACAAAACATCAGACTCAAAAAAAAAGCTCTTTTTGCACAAACTGCTTTTTATTTATCTTTACTTGCATATGGACAGTCCATTTTTGCACAACATGTGTACTGGTCTGTGCTATTGTTTACTTTTTTGTGCCTTGTCTTTCTTTTGCGCTAAATTTTGCACATGTGCACCTTGTGTTTTTTTATTTTTTAGTTTAGTTCTGTGTTCCATTTGTTAATTTATGTTGTCTGATATAGCACCTTGGTCCTGGGGAAACATTGTTTTGTTTCACTGTGTACTGCATTGTGCATTGTTGAAATGACAATAAAGCCTACTTGACTTGGTTATGGTGAGCAAGAAGTCCAGCAAGTGGCGCCCTTGTGTGGACTTCCTGTGCCTGAATGTGGTAAACCACAAGGACTCGTACCCACTGGCTTACATTGACTATGCCCTGGACTATGTGGCTGGGTCCTGGTGGTTCAGCTCCTTAGACCTGAGCAGCAGGTATTAGCAGGTGGAGCTGGCACCGGAGGCCTGCCCTAAGACTGCTTTTATCATTGGCAGGGACTGTGAAAGTTTCGGGTGACGCCCTTTGGACAATTACCCTGGCCAACTTTGAGAGACTGATGGAGCAGGTGCTCCACGACATCCCCCAGACTCGCTGTGTGGTCTATTTGGATGACCTTTTGGTCACTGAGCAGGAGCTGACCTCATACTACCAGCCATTCGTGAACGACTTTGCTACCATCGCCGCTCCTCTTCATCGGCTTACCAACAAGGGCCGGCGGTTTGTGTTGGGACACCTGCTCCACACTTCAACACGGAGCTGTCTAAAACCAGTTTACTTTTTGATGGGCTACAGAGCCACTGTAGAGCCACATCATTACATCATTACACAACAACTCTGCCTTCACAGCACTGCTAACGCTAAGCTCAACAACAACCACTACAGTGTTTCTGTACTGTTGTTCCTAAGTTTGAGTCTAAATTTACATTCAAACAGTCATGGTCCAAGCGCTGCTCGTTGCGATTTAAATGTGCAGTGATTACATTTAATACATTTTGATAATTGTTAAAACTGAGTTAGCTATAGCCATTAGCTTGCTAATTAGCAATAACTACTTTTTTTTAGTCACGCTGCTGTGTGATAACTTATGTTTATCTTTATTAAAGATTCAGTTTATCTCTTAAGTCACAGTAGTCTAGCCCCTGACGCAATCGGTTCTTAGTTTTAGTTCAGGGTTAAGCTTACCCTAACCCTTTCCCAGTGTGAGCAGTTCCCAAAGAAATAGTGTGAAATGAAGCACTAGTTCTGAAACAGCCCTGGCTCAGTGGAAAAAGATTATGTGTGAGGTTGTACCCTAAAGAGCGTAATCAGTGTGTTGAGCATTTCTAGACACTGTGTGTATCGATAACTTTGGATGTGGAATGTGGATGCTGGATTGTTTTTAAGACATACATATGAGTGAGAAGGCCTGTATTTTCTTTATTTTTTTAGAGAGCCTTTTTTGTTTTTGGTGAAGCCAAATAACTGCTATTTAGCAATCAACTGTGCTGCTGACTTTACTTATTATGTCCAGATTACCCCCAGACCAGGGGCATAACACTAACCAGTAACTTCTCTGGAAAACTGCCAGACAAACCAACTGGCTTATTCATAGCTGTGTCACTAAAAACATCATATCAAATTCACTGAGGTGCAACAAACTGACACTTCCTCCAAGACTCACCTGCTGCAGCTCCCCCATCTCCTCCTGACTCTAACTATCTCCAGGGGGAATTGTTAGTTATTTATCTGTTATTGACTCACTTGCTTTCTCCTTGATGATGCTCCACCCTGAGTAGCTATCCAGGTGTTCCATCAGTCTGGAACACAGAGTCACATGACCAACGTAGTCCAACAGGACATCAATGATTGGACCGGCCCACCGACTGATACTGGGGACTGATATCATCTCGCAGAACTGTCAAGCGATCAATAATCAATAATTAGTCAAAGAACTGTAAGTCAGATCACAGCTGGCAGTGGGTAATTGGGAGGAACTGCCTGCCTGAGCTTTGTTATTGCTCTTCTGTCCTAGTTGTGGACTGGCCATAACGAACACCGTGCTGGAGCATATGGTTGGTACTTGGTACCAGAACACCTTACATCTCAGACCGATGGTGGACCATCAGATCTGCAGCCGTATATATTACACACTCAGATGAATAGAAGCAGCCCTATCAACTGATAGAAGAAGACTGTCACGGTCCTAGCTCCTCCTGCCTGTACGTCCCCTGTTTTTCCTTTTTTGGTCATTCCCTGCCATCCTCCTGCCTGCCTCCTTGCTCATTAATCACTGTGATTAATCGCACCTGTTGTCTTTTTCTCCCCTTTATAAGCAGGTCCACTCGTCTCCTACCCCCGCCAGATATTCTCACATCTTCCAGTAAGACACTACTATCCAGCATTGAAACTTGGACTGCTTATCTGTTACTGACCCTGCCTGACCTGGACTCCGATTCTCGCCTGAACCACCAGTACTGTGAGTACCCCCAGCCTGACTTGTTCTGTTCCTCGCCTCTCCCTACTCCCAGGACTGGCTCTGACTCCAACCCGGACCTTCCCCCCTTAAACCTCCCTACTCCACCTGTGTTCTGGACTCCCCTGTGCATGACCCTTGGACTGATTTTGAACCTGAGCCTAAGCCTCCGGACGAACTGTGTTACTGCTCCTTCGGACTGATTACTGTGTATGACTTGGACCAACTGTTTCCTCCTTTCTGGTGACCTTCTGTGTGTTTGTACTGCTACTCACCTGGATCTCTTCTGCACCTGCTATTCTCCTCTCATCGTGCTTCCAGTCTCCTCCCACTCTCCGCAGCTCTACCAACTCTTGCCTGGACTCAAAAACACTTCCGGAAACACCCAGACTCCGCTGGCTGCCTTCTACTCACCCGACCACTGCTCCCTTCTGGTTCTTAACCTCACTACATTCCAGCCGGCTCCTATCCTTCCACACCGCACCTCTACCCTCCTGTGGTAAGTTACATTATATATCGTTTACCATCCGTCCCAGCAATAATCCTCTTTTCAGACCGTCATACTCACTGGAACCACTGCCAAACCGGCTGACGCTCCACTGATCCTGACCACCACACTGCACTATTCATTATTGTAATAAATATCTCTTTCTTTTACACTCTGCCTCTGACTGGTTGCTAGCATGGAGCCTACACCTGAATCCGTGACAAAGACAGCTCATAGACCTGGTAAATCTAAACAGGGTAAACTTAAAACATCTGGTTGTGACTTTCAGATCTTCAACTATGACCTACGGAGGAATTTCTTCCACATCCCTAGTCAGGTTGAGGTCCATGGAATCCCAGTGGACAGAAGGACCATAAGGTCATTGCTGTCTGTTGTGGCAGCAACTTGAGGACCTACTGGTGAAGAAGGAGGCCTTGTGGCCATGATTGGCCCAGAGATCTCCTGAATTGGTCCAGCCACAAAAGCTGGACTCGGCAACCCATTAATGCTAAAAATTTTAGGGGGACTTCGGAGAAGAACAAACAGACGACTTAGGAATGTTTTGGCCCGGGCTGTGTTCAGCAGTGGAGAGGAACTGCTGACTCTGCCTGTGGAAGGTGGTATGATGAACTCCTGTCCTTTGTAGAAGAAGAAGAGAATCTCTGGCGGAGGTGTCTGAGACATTTTTCCTGAAAACCTTAGTTTGTTTCAGGCGTTTATTTTTTCCTAGTTTTAGTTGAGATTTAGTCAGTGAAACTCTGTTTTACTTTTAGTCACGTTTTAAGTCATAGGTTAAATGTCAGAATGCTGTTATGGCCATAGTGAAGAATGTTAATGATTGGTAATGCATGTATAATTATCATTCCACAGCTGAAAATTCAGTAGAGCTGTCAGAGTAACATTTCCATCAATAAATCTGAAAAAATAATGTCTTACAAAGTTTACACTGATTAATCATGTTCTTTGGTGCCCTTTGATCTTGTTCACTGAGAATAAGAAAACATGAAAAGTAACCGGTGCTGTTCAAACTTCAGCAGCAGGGAGACTCAGAGAGTGGGCAGATCAAGAGGGCAGGAGCATGTTTAAATGTCACGGTAAACCAAACATCAGTTAATTTAGTTTCTTTGAGTTGAAACAGAGCCACTGGTTTTGTGTCATCTTTAGTTACTGTGGTGCTAAGAAGAGATTATCATTGTCTTTACAATTTGGTCATTACATCAATGGGTTGCCTTACATTGGAGCTTTTCAAACTGGAAGAAGATCCAGGGAAAGACAGAACATTTGTTTCCTCCCCTGTGATTGAGGTCTAGGTCCCATCTGTTTTAAATCCTCGTCTATGTATTATATCTGAATCTGCCGTTTGAGAGAAACAAGGTTGTTGCTAATATTTGTTACTATTATTTTCCTGTTATTTGTGTATATTTTTGTGATCATTAATTGTACGATCATGTTCTGTTAAGTCTTAAACCTTACATTGTAAAGCGCCTGATCTGTTGTGATTTAGTGCTGCATAAATTGTTGGATGTGTTATTTAAACATTTTAAACAGGTCACCTGAATGTCTCTCCAGGTCTAACTTGGGTACCTGAACACCTATCCAGTTATAACTTGGCTACCTGAACTCATCTCCAGGTCTAACTTAGGTATCTATACTCCTTTCCATGTCTAATTCAGGTACCTGGATGCATTACCAGGTATAAGGTTGGTGCCTGCATGCCTTTTCAAGTTGTAACTCAGCTACCTGAACTCCTCTCCTGGACTGTGACTCTGGCATTGCACTGTGGCTGTAGCGGAGCTCATCCCTCTGTGATCGAGTGGTTTTGATTGATGGATGAGGGCCATTGCCATAGATACAGTCAAAGCAGGAAAGTGCGTGGCCTCCGTGGTCCAGCAGGTACTTGAACATGGGTAAATACTTCATAGAGAACATGTAGACAGCAGGGAAGGTGGTGGGGTGGGTGGGGATGCAGGCATTGATGTCAGCTCCATGCTCCACCAGTAGGGTGACAGTCTGGATGCAGCCCAGCCTCGCCGCCACCATCAGTGGCTTGAACATGTCTACATTTGGGTCGGCGCCTGCTGCCAGCAGCATCTGCGTGGCATCAATATTGTTGTTGATGACAGCAAAGTAGAGTGGGGTGCTGCGGCGGTCCTCGTACAGCTTTGACCACTCTTCAGACAGCTGAGCATTGACGTCAAAGCCCGCCTCGACTAGAGTCTCCAACACATCATCACGGTTACGTTCGGCTGCTAAGTGGAGTGGGCTGATTCCAGTACGCCGGACTCTGGCCTTGCTGGTCGCTGGGATTAACAAAGGCACTATGCTGGAAACAGGAAACATCAGGAATTAGCCCAGATTGGCGACAACCTGAAGCTGATATCAAACTTTTCACAACAAACAATTCTGAAATTAGAGATTACAGTTTATAAGGTTGTTCAGGTTTTTAATAGTTACTGTTTGTGATTATAAATAACTTTTAACCCTTAGGAGTGCTGGTCAAATATACAGATCATCATTATTGGGCCAATAGATCCACTTGTCCCTTCACTTAGAACATTTCACCTAAAATGTTAGTGATCAGTTATTATTTTAATGTTTTGTCTGGTCACCTCAGACCTTTATCATCAAAATGAGCACTGTACTGAGCACTGAGGCTTAGTTCCTCCAACCCTGATTTCAGCTATAAATAAACACCTACGTGTCACTTCCTCTCTGGGCAGCGATGTGGAGTGGTAACAGTCCAGACTTTCCAGGTTTGTTGGTGTCAGCATTCTGGGAAAGGAGAAGCTCCACAATTTCCTTGTGTCCATTTTTAGCTGCTTCATACAGAGCAGTGGCTCCATCAGCAGCCTGAGTGTTGATATCTGCACCTGTGAAGAATAGGTAGAGAGTGTCAGTGGTTAAATGGTCAGATCTTTTTCCAGTTGTCGAATCTCCATCATTCAAGTTACACTAGGAAGGTAGGAACAAGTTAGAACTGTAGAATTCCCTGTTGAACTGTAAAGGGATGTAAATACCTAGTACTAAATTATATATATACATTAAATGTACTTAGTTGCTTTTGAACTCAGCTAGTGTCATCTCAAAGCTCAGAGGGCTAAAAAGCAGAGAGATTCCAGCTTTAGCAGCCAAAAACTTAATGATTCAAAGAGGAAAGAAGAAATTGTTTTGTTATCTGAACTTTTCTGAACTCTTCACCATTTGGAATCAAAAAAAAGAACCTCCATTGCAGCATTGGAAACAGAACTGATTCAACTATACCCAACCCTAGTGCTGAAAGCATTTCTAATGATCAATCTCCATTTAAATGAATAAACTGCATTAGCAAATCATGTGCTACTGAAAGTGCTACTGTTTCCAGCTACAATAGTCATTTAATATTTTAACACTGTGTTTCTGTTTGATGTTCTGTTGTATTTCACAAACATGGTAATTTCTATTTAAGTCAATCTATCTGTCAGTTTACCATTTCTGATGAGGAAGCGCAATGTGGACAGATGACCACTCTGAGCTGCAGTAAACAGTGGCGAGATGCCGAACATGTTGGTGAGGTTGTGTTTGGCTCCAGCCTTCAGCAGCATCTCACAGATCTCCATGTTGTTCTGAGCCACAGCTTCATGCAGCGGGGTGCAACCATGAATACAGTGAGTGTTCACTGCCACTTCGTGGTTCAACAGCACAGCTACTATGGCAGCGTTGTTCCTCTCACATGCTGCAGAAAGTAAAACAATCTTAGGGACAGACCACCAAGTCCACAGAAACCAGGTTTATGAAAGACATAGGCCACCAAGGCCACTTCTACCCTCTGGCTGGAGGTACAGAAGTGGAAAATGCAGGACATCCAGACTAAAGAACTCTTTCTTTCTCATTGCCATCAGGCTCCTAAACAGCTGACTGGAGTTTAGGATCTTGGACTACCTCATGTCACTTGAACTAATTGTTTACACTTTCATTTTGCA
>OMLM01004478.1:2840-17632 GCA_900302695.1 Helostoma temminkii | reverse complement strand
AACTAGAAGTGTTCCTTTTATCCAGTGCTGGACCCTGAAATGAGCTCATTTGTACATGCAAATTAGAGTTAAAAGTGTGCTGGGGGGTAAAGGTCTTTGCTTACTGTTTATTGGCTTCACTCCTTAGACAAAGGCACAAACCACATTTCCATTAAATAATTACTCATAAAGACATGAAGTCATGTCTGTTGCATCTTTATTATGAAATACCATTTTTCTCCACCAGACCATAAAACCTCAGTATTGAACCCTCTCTGATTTAATTTCACTCGCTCCCACACCTCTAACATCAGTGCATACAATTTTAAAGAGTCTGAGGTTTTCTCCAGATGCTCAGCGTCTTCTTGGAGCTAAATTTGAGTAGAAATGAGCATAAAGCCACAGTCAGTTGTTAGTTTTAATTGCTAATGAAGTTGGTCTTGCTGCTCTGCTCACTTGCTCACTGACTATGAAAGATAAAATGGTGTTTGTGCTGCTTCTTTCATTATAATGGTGTCTGAGAGCAGCAATGGCTATACTATAAACTATCAAAATCTTGAAAGTAACAACTTAAAGTGGTCTAGTGTCTGCTAAGCAGTGTAAGTGCTATATGCATTGACTTTCTATTTGACCCGCATGGACCAGGAGGCAGGCAGGAATTTGCACTGAGCTCAGACTTTTCCCTCAGGATGAGCAGGTTTGCATGCTCTAGGGTTATACAGTGTCCCTTAGGTACCACACCTATTAGCACAGTGTCTCTGGAGCACTAGCTGTCAAGTAATATATCATCAAAGCCACCAGTGAAAGGTGAGACCAGGGTTGAGAAACTAGCTTAGGTAGGCTGAAGCGCACAGGATTATAATAAGAATAAATACATGTTTGACACTTTTTTCTGGCCTCCGCCTTCATCATAAGCCTCTTTGAGTGGATAATTCCCCTAATTGATCTCCTTGTTAACTGTAGATCCCAGTGGCAAAGAGCCATGAAGAATTTCCTTTATACACTAGAAATCAGGCATAACATTATGACCACATGTACAGTCTACTGCAATGCAATACAACGCATCTGCCATGAATTCTACATTTACAAAGTTATCATTTTTCAGTTTTTTAGTTGTCAGAAATGTGATAATGTTTTATGTTCCCTTTTTATATCACTGAGGGGCCCATGCCTCTTCGCTGTAATTTTTTAATTTTAACATCTGTTATTTGGGAAGTGATGGTGAATTTAAGGTGTGAGACTAAATATAGAGCAGTTTAGATTGCAGGCAAACACACAAACACATCAATACACTGTCTCATTTTGAAAAAGGTTTTTAAAATTAAGTTTTACTTATTTTTGCTCACCTTGCAAATATGCTGTCTTCCTTTAACTAAGACAGCAGGGTGTTGTGCCACCTTCTGCCACCCCACTAAAACAAACAAACGAACAAACAAACTATGACAACCCACTCCTCCAATCAAAGTTTGATTTTGAGTCAAATATCCTCGGTTATAAAAATGATAAAAACAAATAAATGAGTACATAAAAATAAAGGATTTTCAGGACAGCAGTCTGCTCACCTGCTCCATGTTACCACACACAAATTACTGAATGAGAAATGGTGATGAATTAAGTACAAATACATACATATCCCAACCCTCTTTTTTCTCTTTTGTATAACATTTTGACTGCTTATTAGTAGGATGTTAATTCTCTGCTCAAAGTCATTCACTTCTCCTTGAGGATGATTGAAGCTGTCCTATCTTACTTAATGTGCTGACACAGCAGGGTGCTGTGTCTCCCCATCTGTCCATATGTCTGCTCTTCACCTATATTATGTAAACAACTACATTTAAGGATGAGATTGAATACTGATTAGTGGTCTGTTGATATTTTTTTTTTGTTTGTTTTACTTTTCATTAATATTTCCACACATAGTAAAAGCTTCTCTTTATTTCTTCTTCTTCTTCTTTATTAAAGGTGCAATGTAACCTTGAGTATGTTTCTTGGAGTAGAGGCTACTTTCTTATTCTGAAAGTGTTTGCTGTAGTAATGTCTGTCACACTCCATTTCCCTCTAGAATAGAAAATGGCAGCTGACACACACCTCGGGATTAACCTGATGCTGTGTGTGTGTCCTCTTCTCAGTGTGCATTGCAGTCAGTTTAGCAACTACATGACTCAGCCCCGCACAGACGTTCATCTGTAGTCTTGACCTTTCTATGTAGTCGTGTTGTACAATCTTGTCACTGCTCAGTTTGACTCAGTCTGTGTTTTACATCACATTGACCTTACCTCTGTGTCTGTTCATCTTTTTAGTGTAAATTCCATCCAGAAGAGCTCTGTCAGTGGAGGTAACCTAAAACCCTGCAGTCTTTCACTTCTGAATGAACTTTTTATAAGCCTTTAATAAGTCCTTTGCTGGCGTTAGATTAAACTGGTGGATAACACCATGCACAAATATACCGTATGCTTGTATATTTGTGTGTACGCAAAAATTAATAAAGACAAATCACTGTTTTATTGATCGTATGATAGCTATACCTGCACCTCAACAGCTACTTTTCAACAAAGACTTAAAGTATATAATAGTGCGCATGGATCTCACCAAATTGATTATTATAAACTGGATATATTTTGTTGCTGTCAATAAGATTGAACTGAATCCGAATCCTAATTTGCTGAGTATGCCTGCAGATTCTTTGAGAACTCTCATTTGAGAAAACATTTAGGGCTTTAGATGTCACCCCCTGGCTCAACTGTTGGAGAAATATAAATGTGTCTTGGCATTTTTACACTTTGCAATTTGTTTGTTTTTTTCACCAACTGATTCTGTTGTTCCAAATTTTCAGGCTTTTCTGTCGTATTCATGGTGTTTTTTTGGGTCCCATGTCAAAATGAGAACTACTAATGTGGTCATTAATCTCTGATTGCTTGGAGGGGCTCAGACATGAGCATGGGGCAAAAATGTCAGATGACTGGTGAGCAAAGTGATCCAGGTTACATAAATCACATTAATCATTTTGGCTTCTGTTAAAATTCTTATCTCCATTTTCACACATGGTAAGTTGCTCTAGAGCATTTAGACAGCTTCTGTTCACCTGAGCTTGAACAGTAAGCTGTATATCATCTTAATCAGAGTTAGGAGCAGAAGCTTAATCTCCAGATATGTTTCATTAGCCTGTGATTTCTACTTTACATCACTTCAGCATAAATTGTCCTACAGTACATTACAGTTTAGAACTAGACTACTAATTGCATTTTTCCTTACTGAGTTATTAGTTAGTCACTGATCATCTGTTGATGAAAGTCTGTGTCTATCCATTTAGTCTTTAAGCATATTTGTTTTGCCTTATCTGCAGTAGATAGCTATACTCTGTAATGATTTGGATAAAGTGCATTTTGTCTGAAGCTGCTGTGTGGTTGGCAATGTGTTTCCAGTTCTGAAACCAGGCGGTGGCTGTAGAGCTGTAGCAGTGGAGTTTATAATGAACAGCTACTGGATAACAAGCACATTTGAACACAATTGTGGAGCAGCTGTCAGTCAAACTAGCATAGCATTCATCATTGTACCGTCATCAGTAGCCACCTACACACAGAGAGAAAGACACACACTTCTTAAGACATGGGGGAACATGAATACTGTATAAGAACACTTGGAGTTATGGTGTATAAAATGGAGGAAACAGCAGTATGCACACTGACTTAAAGTAGCTCTTGCTGAACTGTAAGCTAAACTTCCATCTGTTAATTTGCTCAGCAGCAGCCTCTGTTAAAAATAACTAAAACAAATAATATAAAAAATAAAAAATTGATATCCTCTTGTGTATTACCAGTATGACCACTCAAAAAACCTCATGGTTGAGTTGCTGATTTTTATGTGTAGTTCACATGTCATTTACCAGCTCTCTCCCCCCATTACCTGCCATCTATTTGACAGTTTGTAGCTTGACAATGATTTTCTCTTAGAAAAATGTTTTAATTTTCTTTCAGGTTGTAGCATGGCAAACAAGTCTACCTGGACTCAAGCAAGTTGAGTTGCCAGGGCAACACCATGGGCTGGATGCATTCAATAAATGAAATTATATGGATTATAATTTCTGTCTGGAATTCAGATCAGTTTTCTGTTATTTTGTGCTGAGATGGGATTTAGGGCACAACCAAGATGCAGGACTTGAAGAGATAGTAAGGGTTAACACAGGCATGCTCACGCACTGCTTCCTAGCTAAGGCTTCATTTGATTTGTCTCCTGTCTCTCTGTTACTTTTTTCAAGAGAGGAAAGAAAATGGTAGAGTGTGTCATCAAACTCTTTGATTAGGACTTTGATTTAAATCAGTAGAATCTGTAGGAAATGAAAGTACTGTAATCACATCTCATTGAAATGCATTAGAGGAAAGAAAACTGGTGTTTCACTAAGGGATACTGTTTATTAGTCTACCATGGAGCTGTGAATGCATTTGTGTGGATAAGAGAACTCAAGAGATCAAAATGAAACAGTTTTAATGGTGGTACAGCAATTAGAATTAAATTCCTCTTAATTACTAATAAAAGTAGAGTTGACTGAAGAGTACAGTAAATGCTCTAAACCAGGTGAGTAAGAGTAGATCTGTTATCCTCATACAAGACCACTACAGAGTTAACAGATAACAGAACAATCTAATGACACACTAGTTATCCATTGCAATTTATATTTAGTTTACTAATATGGGGGTCATATTATGGAAAATCCACTTTTTAGTAAGTAAGTTCATCTGGTGTAGCTTTTGAGTATATGTAGACATATACCAACTGGTTAAATAAATTATGTATTTATTTATTTAGTAAAGCAATGTAGTAACATTATTACTATAACTACTACTATAACTATTACTATAAAAGTAAGGACCTGTAGCTCGCTGCTGGATTCACTTCAACACTGGAGCTCAAGGATAAACTGATTCTGACTGTCTGTGACCTAAACCTGGGTGTAGGTCAGAAATTGGGGAAGAGAAGCTACCAGTTCTTCATTCCAGTGAACATTTCACCAGTTTTTCAGGAAGAAGCTTATCTACCCTAAAAAACGTTTTTGTATTAGTTATACTTCACTCGCTTGGGCCTGTAACAGTTATGTAAGATCAGCACAGCATGGTTATGTAACTTCACTTTAACAGAGCACAGCCCTGCTGTTGCAGTCCTCCATTATACTGCTGCTATGTCTGTGCTGTCTGTGAGCAGAGACAACGAAAAGCTGGAATACTACATCCATACATTACACTATGCTTTCGGTGTTCTTGGCAGTACAAACACAGTAACACTGCACAAATAATGTGCCAGCCTGTGCAAAAACTGCATAACTTTTGTGTGTTTGCGTTTGCATACTAGTTATCTATGCCGGTAATAAAGAGATGATTAGTCAGTTTCTGCTTAGGCAGACAAATGGTGGTTATATGTCCCTCCGGTGCAGTGTTGCCAGTTTAGCTCCCATGTCACTAAATTTAGTTGTTTTTTTTTTGTTTGTTTTTTTAAAGCACCTAAGAGAGTTGAGAGGTTTTTTGCCGGGCATTAACTACTTTACATGAGGTGAGTCACTTCTTCACTGTCTGTTCAGTGTGTGGGGGAAGCAGCAGAATGACTTTATCCTTGTTTGTCTCTGTAAACTTATTTTCCTTTTATTGGAATAAATTAAGTTAAAATTGAACTTCATGTGACTAATAAGGTTTAATCTTGAGTTCTCAAAACATACACAGAATTTAGTGGCTTGAGTTAATCCCAATGTTTGGATTCACTCTTATCAATGACATCCAAAATGTCATTCATTTTACCTGAAACCAAGCCTGTGGTATTTTGAAGGGTTACAGTAGATGGATTTTAAATGGCAAAACTATACGTTTTAAAAGAGTGAGATAAATGAGCTTGATATCAGTGTTAGACAAATCCCCATACCCCGTCTGTGAAGTATAATCTGTGTAAGAGCCTGGTCATAATTTTTAACACATACAGAGAAGTAAGAACTAAAGTAGTGTGTTGATTTTGACCTAGGATATCAGTCGTATCATTGGGCCTCATTCACCAATATCTTCCTAAGAATTTTCCTTAATTTTGTTCACAATCCAAAGAGTCCAAAGAAAAGTCAGAAGAAACCCATGTTTCATTTATGTCATATTTTTAAACCGCTGACTTTGCTTGTAACTTCAATCTTATCTTTTTGGATCCAAGGTCTTGAGTAGGATGCACATTCTCGTTCTTCCTATTTAGCATAGGGAAACACGCCACCAGTGGCCATAAAAGGGCATTAATTTTTTGCGTTGTGTACAACACACAGGAGTCTCCAACTGAAATGAAAAGGCAAGTGAGAAATGATAAATCTGTCATATGGGATTACAGCAGACTCACCACAGTTATGAAGCAGAGACACTGCACGGAATGAACAGCAAAAAAGCTCAGGTCAAGCTGGCTGCTGGTCAACTGAACATAAAATCTAACCTTTAACTGGAACTGTTCATAACAAAACATACCTTCATGTCTGGCATCATTGTCTCAATGTGCAGATATAAGACATCCCTGAGTGAAAAGACAAGGCATCCAGGGAACAGACTTCAGGAAACATAAAGGTGCATGACCCATTCAAACTTTGAGATTTTTGGTCCCCCTTAAGGGCCAATCCCATTTCTCAATCTTACCATTCCCCCTACCCCTACACCTTGTCCCTTGAAACAGAGGGGTAGGGCTGAAAATATTCTGCTAAAAAATGAGACACTCCTAACTATACCGTTATATGTCACTGGACAGTGTCGCCTGCTGCTATGTAATATATCTGATTTTCGGACATGATATACTGTCAAGTCACAGAATATCAGACATGAAAATATGTAAATATGCGAGACTGTTGTGCAAATCAGCAGTAATGATGGCGCGGCATGTAGCTCAGTTGGTAGAGCAGTCGTGCTGAGGTGTTCTTGGACAAGACATGAAAACCCCTTTGCTGCCCCTTACTTGTAAGTCGCTTTGGATAAAATCACCTAACTGATGATGTAAAGTGAACGCTAGCAAACTTAGCAATTTAAAAAAAAAAATGTTTTCAATGAAGAGTTGGACTGTAAATGTATGGGCACAAGGTTGAATGTAACATAAAACAATTGACAAAAATAAATCCTTATTAATTCCAAAAATATATTTTTTTTTGGTTCTCTTTGATTGTGTGTGCAGCCATACTGTCCATGTACAGTATATACTGTATGAGACTAGTGATCGCTAGTGATCGAAGTACAGCAACAGTTTTTGTTACTTGATCAGTGATGAAATTTTTTTCATATTTATTCCTGCTTTTTGTTACCAAGCTCACATTGTTGACTATTTTCTTCAGTCTGCATACTAATGACCTCACTGGCAGAGTAGTAGTAGCTGTGAAATTGGTACTTTGTTATTTTCTTTGAACACTAAGCTCAGTAAATATTTCAAATTGCTCACCTAATGATCATTTCAGATAATGTGCTCTCCAGATTCTCTTTGTTGAGCTGAGGACTTTATTATTACATAAAATTCTTCACTTGTTTGCTCCTCTACTTGAAATGGAATAAGGCTTTTATCTTTCAATAAAACATGATTCGAATTCATTGTGTGTTTTAGTGATGATGAGAATAAGTTAGTGTAGGTGTATGAAGTGGTTGGATAGGTTTGTATACTAGTTGAGAGAAGTGGGGTGGACTAATATTATCCCAGCCTTGGTCTAGACTACTTGAAGTGACAAGAGGAAATAAGGAGTACACTCTTTTGTTCTAGCAACACAAAAGGTGCATGGTTTAGGAAAGATAACTTTTGTACATCAGTTATATTTCTTAAACCTTTACCAAGCAATGTTAGGCACCTATGTTTTCCTGGCTCTAATAGAAAATGGTTTTGAATGACACTGACAGACAACCTGACGCCTTGCTGGGGTAGTGAAATAAATCCTTCTTGTCTTAGAGTAATTAGAGAAACCTGTTTATTCAGTTATAAATACTTGTGCACTTGTCCAAAAACATTTGCTACATGTTGTGACTGGGTGGGCCTCAAGTTATGTCCAGCAGTAGTTATCTCTAGTGGTCATGGTGAGCTTGTGAATGTCTGAAGTGTCTTGACTTTGGATACTGTCACCTTTTCCTTGCTGTTAAGCTGAGTCCTTCCTGCTGTAAGTATTAATATCTTCCAGCTTTTAGCTCTAGTTGTTGCTATTAGCAGGGCAGATCTTAATGTGAACTGAGTGCCATATGCAGCGTAATGACACCCTGCTGAGACAGTTCAACGGGGCTACATGAATACAGGGTAAATGAGGTGATGACGGAGCTGCTGTGACTTGTCAGAGTGAGAGAAAGATTACAGGGTAGATTAATTTACAGCCCAAAGATCCATTGATGAATTAAAATTATCTGGCCAGACTATTAAAGTAACGCTGATGACTCCTTTGCACTAATAATTGCATTTTATTATCCAGTTTTCCATGCTACTAATAAATGTACTGTAAAAGATCAGACACATCATTAAATCCACTTGGTGGTTTTGATGTTGTGGTATGTAGGGGTCAGAGTTGCCTCTCTGACCAGTCTGTCTACACAGGTAAAGTGACCCATTACAGTCCATTATTCTTCTATCACTTAAATAGTTATTTTAATAATTACTGAGGAGATACTTAGCTTGAGGAAAAGAGCTAGATTTAGAATATGCTCCTCTTTTCCCTACTTGCCTGTGATTATCTGAATGGCAGGTAAACGGATGAGTCTAGACATTCATTGTGCTGTCATAGTAATGGCCTTACTTTGTCTTGACAGCTGTAAGGAAATGATGTTATAAAATTGTTATAAAGCAAAAATAACAACAAGTCAAATCGGTGGTGCTGAATGAATTAGCTTTTGGATAAAGACTGTTAAGATGATCTAATGACAGCATTGGTATTATTCTTTGTCAATCATACACTGTAATTCATTTTTATATCCCTCTTCACTTCTAAACATAAACATTTAAAGTGGAGGAAATTATCCAAACGGTGCTCAGTTGACCCATTATTTCTGTTCAGATAGAGTAACAAGCAAACATCAATGAGGTGGTTTTGATGACAAGGATAATTTGGGAACATACAGTATTGAGAAATTAGCTGCCTATTAAATTAGAATAACAACTGAAGTGTAAATATGTCTTACAGATTTTAGCATACAGTATTTTTTAAAGGCAGGTTTTATTTCAGTAATCCCTGTACTCTGCAAATTTGAATAAAAGAAATCTAAAAGTCTTTTAACAGTCTGTAAAATAAGATTGTTCTTATATTAGCTAGCAGCTAACAGGTTAACCTCTTCTCATCAGTCACATTACAGGCTTGTCAGTAGTGACACAGAAACAGTCTCAGCAGTGTTTGTCTTTGAGAGTTGTATAGAGGCTAAACTGAACTGGGCTCTGTCTCTGTCACCGTGATGTGTAAAGACATTCCCATTACAGTTTGTCTTCTGGCTGCTGTTGGAAATGACAAGTATCTTTGTGTTTCCTGTCAATCCATAATAAGACATACCTCCTTCGCAAAACATCCAAATACAGACAATGTGCTGCTTTATTATCTGGACCACCCAAAAGTCACCACAGTCTGTACTGGAGCCAATGACTACACTCACTTTTGCTAATGAATTCACAGAAATCAAAGTAATATAGTTATATACACATAACAATACACATACACATAATTTAAATCTCACAATGGGATTAAAGCTACAGTTTGTAACCTCTGGGAATCAAGCTAACTGCATCATGAGACTCAAAGTCAACCCTAACCCTAACCCTATTCTGGATTAAACCCTCTGCCACCCTAAACAGCCTCACGCCTACACTACTAATCAGAAGTTTGGAGAAGAAATACACAAGTGGTTTCAGTGGGTTCTTTTTGCTTCACACTGACTATATTACAAATTTTAAAAGCATTTTGTACGGGTCAGTTTGGTGAATAATGTACTCCTTCCTTCCCTTCACTCCTAGTACAGGTGCATCACTTGATTTAAAGTTTCATTCAGTATATTGCATAGTGTACACTAGTGTATTAAATTGTTACAGTTCTGTCTATTGTTTTTCTTTCAACCATCTTGCACTGTTGGACCTGATGGACCTGGAGCATGATGGCATCTTCTCTGCATCGCCTAAGCATTAAACATTAAGCTGTTCAGGCTCCATCTGCTAATAAGCCCTCTTCACCTCATCTCAAGCTTGACCTAAGGCCAGCCTCTCTCATACTGCCATGCCAAACAAACCTGGCACACACACCATCTCAGTCTGGCATAGACAGCTTCTGCCTCTGTTGCTACAGGAGACATGAGCTAATTAGGCAATCACAATAAAAGACAAAGAAATGGGAGCTGGGATGAAGCAGAAACCCTGCTAAATTTAAGGGAAAAATGCCACTTGCCACATGTATGTTTTAAGATTCCATAAATACCATTCCATTAATTGACATGTTTTATAATCTAAGTCAAGAGACAAAAATACTTGCTTCAGGGATTTTAAGCAAAATTTGCATGTAAACATTTGTTTTAATAGCATTTTGACTCCTGTTTCTGGATTCTTCATGTCAATCTTCTTCTTCTTCTTCTTCTTCTTCTTCTTCTTCTTCTTCTTCTTCTATGGATCCTGTTATGCAAGTAAAACAAAACATAATTGTTTTTTGTACTATTAAGATGTAAGAATCTACTGTACACTGAAGAATTATTATTGTGTATAATTGTGTGGTTGAGGGCTGCATCACTATTAGACAGCTTTAAAATAAATGTATGAAACATATACATCACTATTATAAAGACAAACTGAGATGTTTTGAGTCACTGGACGCTGGTATTAAGTGAACCAAAAGCACAGCCTTTCTTCTTTTTGCCACAGTTGAGGATCAGCTAACTGAAGTAAGCAGACAGTGTGGCAGTGTGTTTAAGTTTCTTCTGGCAAAGTTGCATAATTACACGTAACATAATTGGTTGGTTTTGCAGAAAACAAAATTAGATGTTGTATCTGCAACTTGTCATGTACTATAATTATTAAACATCACTGAGTGAAGTATTTACTTGCTAGACAGAAACATATTTATGATTGCAGGTTAGTAATATAAAAACATGATTTTTAGGAGACTGGGTTGACTAAGGACAGTGTCTTTAACTTCTTTAATTGGAACGACATTATTTAAGGTGGAAGTTCCAAATGACTATAAAATGTTATTGTTATTGCCAGGAAAAAAGTAAAGAGAGAGAGAAAAACAATATTTGCATAATTCAATTTAAGGCAGTATAAATGACTTTCTTCAAAGAAATAACTATAGATATCCTGTGAAGAACTGCACCACTCCAGGCACAGGACCCCTGTGTTTAGTGCTGTGGCAATGCTAATCTTTGTATACCAGATCATTCAACTGGTACTGTGCCATGTACCAGTGTAAAATGATAATAAACTTATCATATTCAGTGCTATTGGTTAAACACAACAGTAGTGTATGACATTTATGTGATATCTATTTTAAATAATGAAGTGTAAGATATTGTAAAACTGTTTTTAATCTTCATATCACGAGATCTCACAGTTTCTGCACAGGCAGATAATGTTTCTTCCACATCAAGGTGAAAATACAGGTCAAATATTTTACATTCTCCATGTGTAAGAAGCTGTGTTTTTCTCTTTGTAGTTTGTCGACTATCCATTCGCTAAACCATGAAATTATATCCAGTGGACCATTAAACCATCCAGCCTTTTGTTTCCTGCTACAGTTTTTAATGTGTTGCTCCATATCAGTATCTTAGAGCCGTGTATGAAGTATAAACCCAGAAGTCTCTTGCTGGTTTTAAGGGTGAAGTGGTGTGGTGAAGTTGAATTTGCTCTTTATTACGAGACTGCTCTGCATAAAGTGTGTGATCAGAGAAGAAGGTTGCTATTTGTCTGTTCTGTAAAGTAACTGGATGGTAAAATGCATTCAAATTTGTTTCTGATCTGCTGCCCACAGCAGTGGCATAGTGGCTGTGCTGGCTGTGAATCTACATGGTCAGTTTCATGTCTGATGGAGTAACGGATCAACAGGGAAACTGAGAGAAACTTGGCACTTGATGGAGTGGATGGGGAAGAGGAGAGGGAAGAGAAAATAGCCTGCCAGTGGAGAGGAATGATTTGGTTATCAGTTCAGAGAGTAATGGAGGTGCGCTTATGTGTGTGTAAGACAGAAAGAGAAAATAAATCTTTTTCACCACTTGTGCAGCCAGTATCAGGGTCCCATCTTCCCAGATGGATGCTGCCAAGCAGTTTAATGATGGTTCTGGCAGCAGTTATGTTGAGAAACACAGCATAGTTATCTCAAAACCACACCAACATAACACAGAAACACTATAGCATAAAAAAATCCACAATAACAATTATCCTGATAATCTGAGTCAGTATTAGTTAATATCATAAATAATTTTTGCTTTGTGGAGACTCTAAAACTAATGCCACTGGTTACTTAGATGTATCAAAGACTCTGGTGAGGAAGCATCCACACACCACAGAAACACCAAAGGAAGGGAGGGCACTTCTATGCCCGATGCGTTTAGGGCAGCACATTGTCTTGATATCAATGTGAGATTGAAATTATAGAACAGATGGAATTACAGCCGCATAAGACAGAGCTTTCTGTATTGGTCACTGGATACTTTATTCCTGCTGAGAAACATTTAAAATGGCCGTAGGGAAAACAAATGAGTCGAGCTATACACACGCACACAGATGAATAAATAATGGGATAAATACATTTTCTATGCCTCATAATAAGCACCACCATTTTCTAGTCCTAACAAAACATAAAGAGCACATCCAGTGATCTAATAGACATTGTTATGGTTCACCCAGTGACTAAAAAGCTAACATCTTTAGAAATGTTCTGTTAAAGAGCAGAGAGATTTGTTAAAATGCCATCAAATATTAAAATACTAATTCAGCATATTGTAATGTAACTCATCTTCTTAAACATTATTCATTATTTCAGTTGTGCTGCATATGTGTCTCTGACATAAATTCAGCAGGATATCATACAGTAGGAGAGTCTGACTTTGATTTTTACCCATAGATGAAAACACTAACAGAGAAAACCAGCATGCAAAGAGTAAAAAGGGTAAAGAGTACACGATATGCACCCACTTCAAGTCCTGCACTGATGTCTGCAGTGACTTGTTTTGTTGTTGTTTCAAACACCAAGTCATCATCTGAATTAGGAAAACCTTCACATTTCTTTTCCACACATAAAAAGAAACTAACAGACTGCCGAAGGTGTTTGCTCTCTCCTGCAGTCAAACACAAACTCTTAATCCCAGTGGAAGCTTTGCTCTTGAGATCAAAAGGAGAGACTGATATTCACCTCGAATATGAGGAAAAAAGTGAGTGTAGTTTACCTTCTGTACTCTCCTCACTAAACCTTCATAGAATACATTGTTGACTTTTTGTGTGAACACAACACTGAAATATATAGCAAACCCTGTGTGATTAAATTACAAAAACTATAGAATAGAATAGTGAGATTAACAGCTCAGTAGCATTTATAATTTAATAATTCTTAATTCTTAACTTAATTTAATACATTCATTACAAACAAACAAATAAATAATAATGAGTGGGGTCAGCAACATCTGTTCATCTGTTTACAGAGGAGGTTCTGTGATGAAATCATATAGAGGATTGTTTATCGCCAAATTAAAGATGCCAGCCACCCAATAGCATGCTGGGTTATAGCTGTATTATAGTAAATAGTAAAAATATATTGTATGATGTATAATGGATCTTTGCAACTCTTCCCATAAACCCAAACATCTTTGCTTCACCCACTTCTGAAGAAGTTGGTATCTTACAAAAAAAGCGCTTTTAAGCTTTGAAAGCAAATTATTCCTGTTGTTCGTTAACAGGTTTTGGACAACTCATGAATGAGATGCTGTAGTTTTTAGTGTGATAGCTGTTCATAATAACATATTTTGATCTTGCTTTGTTGCTTTGTTATATTGTTTTCTTTTTCTTTTGTCTGTTTTTCTACTCTGTTTTCCTACCACAGATGTCCATATACCTGCCGCCTACCTCAGTCTGAATTTTCTGCTCCAGCTGTCCTTGTTGTTTGGGGTTCGATTAAGAAACAGAGACACACATCAGAGCCAACTAAACATTATTGATGCTTTCATTTTTAAATGCACAAACAAGCCATTATTCAACATTGCATTAAGTGATCTATTTATCACAGCTTAGTGAAGAATTCTCATTTGTCTCTGCCAGCTAATGCTCCACAGGAGTCCTCCACCTCAAAGACAACAGCATTTCAGTTTAGCAATAAAATAAGACTACAATAAAAAAAAAACAAGGCGTTTGCGCATTTGAATTCCAAGAAGAGAACAACCTCATGGTCAACTCTGGAAGATTGGGTGCTAAAGAATGAGTGCAAATAAAAGAAAAATGGATGCTGTAAAAGAAGAACAGATGCTATATTGGAAGTCTGGGTGCTGTATAGTATATGGAGCAATAGACCTTAGCTCAAGTCTCTTTTTTAGTTTCTTCCTTGCTCCACATACCATAAAACATTAGACCATTCTGTTGTCCCCTGTCCTAAGTTGGGGTATTCAATACACTACAGGACTGGGTGAAGGCTTTAGGGAAGAATGTTCGGTTCCATTGATTGTTTTAAATTAACTGCTTGTTTAGAACTACGAAATTAACAATCTGGAGGAATCAGATGCTAGATCAGAGTCTGAAAGGTTTGGTTTCGAATCATACCAAAATTGCGCATTTTACACAGTCTGAATTTGAACCTCTCCTCTTTACATTATGTAGAGTAAGAAATAAAGTTTCAGTTCAGGGAAAAA
>OMLM01004472.1:2758-14778 GCA_900302695.1 Helostoma temminkii | reverse complement strand
AACCTCTGACCTGTATCTGTAGTACTGACCTCTGACCTGTATCTGCAGTACTGACCTCTGACCTGTATCTGCAGTACTGACCTCTGACCTGTATCTGTAATACTGACCTGTATCTGTAGTACTGACCTGTATCTGTAGTACTGACCTCTGAACTGTATCTGTAGTACTAACCTGTATCTGTAATACTAACCTGTATCTGTAGTACTGACCTGTATCTACCGTACTGACCTGTATCTACAGTACTGACCTGTATCTGCAGTACTGACCTCTGACCTGTATCTGTAATACTGACCTGTATCTGTAGTACTGACCTGTATCTGTAGTACTGACCTCTGACCTGTATCTGTAGTACTGACCTCTGACCTGTATCTGTAGTACTGACCTGTATCTGCAGTACTGACCTGTATCTGTAGTACTGACCTCTGACCTGTATCTGTAGTACTGACCTGTATCTGCGGTACTGACCTCTGGCCTGTATCTGCAGTACTGACCTGGTATCTGCAGTACTGACCTGTATCTGCAGTACTGACCTCTGACCTGTATCTGCAGTACTGACCTGTATCTGCAGTACTGACCTCTGACCTGTATCTGCAGTACTGACCTGTATCTACAGTACTGACCTCTGACCTCTGACCTGTATGTACAGTACATGTTTGTTACTGACCTTTGACCTCCAGCGGTACTGCTGTTATACTCCACTTCCCTCTAGCTGACCTGACGGAGCAGGTGTAGGTTCCAGTGTCAGACAGCTGCAGTTCTGTCAGGTTCAGACTCAGGTCTCCAGTTTCCAGAGCGTCGGTCCTCATCGATGTTCGGCCTCTGTAAAGCTGGTTCTGGTTTCTAAGATCATCACCTTTCTGCTGACGCAGGTGGACGGTTGAAGAAGTGAGATCAGAGCGGCTCCACTCCACCGTGGAGTTGTCCATGTCAAAAGTGGGAAACTCACAGGGCAGCAGGAAGTGGTCCCCTTCATACAAGTCCACAGCTGAGGCATGCTGGGAAACTGTGAGGACACAGACAGAGAGGGTCCATTTTGGAGTTAAAGACTATTGACAATCTGAATCCCACTTTCCTTCCATCTGTCCATCAGGTCCTCAGCAGGAAGGAAAGAACTCAACATTGGGGGATACGATGCTGGAGAACAGGACTTCCTCACTAGTCTGCTTCACATTTACATCCTTTGTCCGACTGGGGTGAAATTGTTGGTTGAATCCACGGCTCTTGTGTTTACTGATAAATCTGCACTCCAGGGTCCACGATAGATGGAAGCACCTCCGTTTCAGTTTCACTCTTCCTTCTGCAGCTTAGTGTCAGTGTAAGGGTCCACTCCAGGTGCTCACCCCTCTACAGTACAGTGGACTGTAGTGGCTTCAGCTTGTCAAATGAATCCAGTAGTGTGTTGGGGCTTTCATTGTGGCAGTGTCTGCGTCTCAGATGCTGAGTTCTCCTGAGGCGCCACATCTTCACGATCAAACCCTTTGATCAATTATCGTGTTACTGTCTTATTGTGTCTTTTGGAACAACAAATAACCACCCATCCCTTTTGATCTGTCCACTAGCTGTTATTTCTGTTTGCACATCTGCAGGCACCTCAGTTTATGTGGCTTCTCCTTCTGATCGGATGCTTTTATCAGCCTAATACCAACTACCACACTGTGTTTACGAACTCAAAGAGAAACACCGGAGTTCAGTTTCACCAGAAGCACATGAGGGACGTTTGACTTTAATCTTGTAATGTCAACATTTGAGTTTTATTCTGGATATGTAACCTAAAAAATATCTTCTTCATATCCTGTGGTACTGACACTTTCAATAGAATAGACTCAAATGGAATAGAACAACTTTACCGACATGTGCTTTTTGTCCAAATAAGATAAGAAATATTTATGTTTAAATATATAAATATACATTTTAATTTTGAACTTTCAATCTGAAATGAAAAACTAATGGACCATTTCCCAGAGGAAGCTTCTCTTACCGTGCAGGACGATCAGAAACACCACCAGCATCTTTGTCTTTCTGTAAAAACTGCAATAAAGCTTTCGCAGATCCACTTCTGACTGAACTAAGACTTGAAGGAGCGACAGCTTCGGGACATCAGTTCACCGTCAGTTTCCTCCTGATCATTTACTGACACTCTAACACTACAGTGTTTCACGGCAGATAAAACTCTAGTTTCACTTCCTGCTGTTTGGGCTGAAGCAGCTGTTGGGGCGTTAACTGCCACTTTTTTATGAAACCATGACCTGATGAGTCTTAGTTTGCCGCAAACAAACTTCTGATACATTCACTTTAATGAGATTCTACATGTTCACTAGACAGATGTCTGTTACAAAAAAGAAGTATGCCTCATGTTAATTTCTTTAAGTATACTTAAGTGTAATTCATGTAATATTAAGTGTACTTATGTCTGTGTACTTCTAATATACTTGCAAGAATTCTATTTTAATACTTCTTGGGACTAAATTGACCCAATTTTTGTTTTGCTGTTCATTATTTCCAGCAGTCTTGCTTCCTCAGTGTTGTGAAACTGAAGCACAGCTGTGTTAATCATCACGGATTTGTAGCTGTAGAACTTTAAAGTTACTGAGAGGCAGCTGCTACTGGCTGCTCACCCTTCGTACTGTTAGAGGTTTATAACTCAACTATTAATTACCAACCACACTTGGTCTGTTTTAAAGACAAAACACCATGTCACACAACAATCTGTGACAAATTAGTAATTTATAACCTTAATAGTTGTTTGTTTATAAAGCTCAGTATACTTAAGTATAAGTACAGGTACACTCTAAGTATAATTAGACTTTTCTATATACTTGTCCGTTTAGAACAAGTATATACTACTTTTTCTAGTTTACCTCTGATAAGTACATAAAAGGTAAACTGAAGGTATACTTGATCATTTTTAGTTTAAAGAAGTATACTAATAGTATACCTGAATTACTTCTTTTTCTTAAGGGGTTACTGTTGTGTCAGCTCTTCCTCTGTGTGGAGAGTACTGATAATAAGTCACAGTGACAGTGATGTGCATTTATCACCACGATGCAGAGCCGTAGCTTTAGCTGTTTAGTCTCATATCAACAAGGAAATGTCGACCTGTTCAGTGTTGGAGCAACTGTGGCGTCCACTCACTTGACTGGATTCTGTTCACCTGGTGCTGAGGCCAAAAGGGTTTAAGACTTCTGGGTTTGAACCGTGTAGCCTTGACCAATGTGCCTGGAAGATCATTCTGTGTTGTTGGTGTTTCAGCAAGTCTCCAACTGAACCTGCCTAGAGACGGCTTATCTTATCAGAGCAGATGTGCAGTGTCACTACACACAAATGTTATGAAGTGACCAACAAACACGATCTTCTCATAATTCTTCAGGACTCACCAAGGCCAGAGCTCCTGGTAGAAGGTATTTAAGTTTAATGTCAGAACCGTTGTGAGGTGTTTAAGTCTGCAGCTGGCATCTTGTTCTTTCACCACAGTGCAGCTGTCACATCAGGGGTTTAATCTGCTGCTGTCTCAGCTGAATCAGTACAGTGGGAGCTCATCTCATCTGGTCTCGTGTTGTCTCTAAATCTACTGTTTCAGTCTGAAGACCACCACTGCTGGTTATATACAGTTCCCACCTTTGTTGGTGTGATGTAAATACACAAACTGTCCAGAAGTATGAAGGGTTTAATCAATTACTTAATGAATCCACACATGTATAAGCAGTAAAAACCACCAGTGCAGAGACTGGATATATTACAGGAACCCAATAATCCAAACCTTTCTGCACCCTGCACAACAGAGATCAAATAAAACAACTACGGCTCTTTTGCACTTTCCAAAGGAGAGTGGACTGAATGGATCACCTTCTGGTCATTTTCCAGATTAACTGATTTATTATAGAGAAAACATTCAATCATTAGTCTTGTTTTGCTTGTTTCTGTGTATGTTGAGTGTGACCAGCCCAGGGACTGCAGATGGAACTGGTACTTTAATCGGGTACAGTGGATCTTCTCTTCGTATGGGACAGAAAGTTGACAGAACAAATCAATTCAGATTTTACACTAATATCTCACAAATACAACTATAATAAATATTAAAATAAAATAAATATTGGGGTCTTTTAGCTTTTAACAAAAAAAATATGAGTTGAGTAGATGAGTCATAATGATCAAAAAAAATCCCAGCATGCATTGTTTGAGGTAATGTTGTTTTAGTAGTTTGAACAGTTTTGTGGAAGCTGCTGAAAATCAACTAAACTGAGTTTACACAACATGCAATATTTAATCAAGTTTGATTTGTTGACTTAATTTTTTAAGTCAGCCAAGTTATATTTTACAGTGTTCAACATCTTCAGATCTCTGATGGTGTTCTGCTCTGAAACTTGTGTTTGAGTTTTTTGTGTAAACAGTTTCACATATTGTTGGAAATCTGCATGTTGGGTTTTTTTCAGGTGATCAGAACTTAAACACACCACTAATTTTCCTCATTATTTTAGGAGCAATAATCCTTAAAGCAGCTATACTTTTTTAGGAACACAAATGTTTTCTGTGGTTTGATGGTTTTGTTACTTTATTTATATTGCATTTTTTCATTGCACATTTTAAAAATAAAATTTGTTTAAACAAATATAAAATCAGTTATAGTGAAAAAGGGTAAAGATCAAAGATAAAAATGTAAAAAAAAAACATTTATTCAAACGAACCTTTATTTATTCATTTATTCCTGTATTTTAGTCATCACTGAGCCTCCATACAGTCCTTCCACCCGCAGGTGGCGCTAAAGCTCCGTCCAGTGACGTCAGACCCGTCGATCCCCCAACACGAAGCCGCTGTGTCGTCACTTCCTCCAGATATTTCCAACATGGCGTCGTCCGGCTTCAAGATGAATTTCTGGGAGAATGGACCAAAGCCCGGACAACTCTATCCCTTTTCAAGCGGCATCAGCGGCCCCGGCACAGCGTGTGGACCGGTTAGACACACACTGTGAGTGGTTCGCCCTGACAGCCCGGAGCTGTTGGTCGGCTAATTTACCCCAAACTGCGCCGTCGGTTTCGGTTTGCTCCTGCGCAGTGCTGTATCATCATGGAGAAATGCTAGCTAACTGATGCTAAGCTAACTGTCAGTTTACATCAGTACTAACGCTTTTACAGCTCAAAGCTCACACTTCTGACGGTTATTAAATTAAAGTCCATAAGTCAGACTCTGTACAGATAATGTTAAAGCTGTAGTTCGTTTTGTTTGCGTGTGTTTTGCTGACTAACTGTTAGCAGCGTTAGCTAGCTGCGGTCCAGAAGAACACACTGATTTGTTTAGTTTGTAGCCACGAAAACATCTTTATAAACTTAAAAAATCTTAAAATTGCGTTTTTAAAAGTAATTCGTTTAAACTGCCGGATTAATATGCTCAGAAAAGCGATTTTGTGCACTAATGGACTGACTGATAGTTACTGCTAACGCTACTGTTTGTACTAATACATGAGTACACACCGAGTATTGTAAGTACTTGTTTGTACAGTGCAGCAGAAAACAAAACTTATAAGAACTTAAAAGAATAATACACTATACTTAGGAGTGGCAGTAGTACACAACCTAACACTGAAGTAAAAGTACTCCTCTACAGATAAAGTACTGAGATAGTGGTTCCTGAAGACATCAAGTGTTTTAAGAGCTATTTGCTGTTAATATAGTGAAAATACAAGCACAGCTGTTAATCTGTAATGAACATTCACAGATTAAAGTAGATTAACAGCATTTATTAGTTCACTAGTTTAAACAGAAGTAATTAAAGCTGTCAGATACATGTTCACCACAGACTACTCTGTGTTTCTTCGTCATTTTCTCCACTGTAGCTGTGGAAGAGTAGAATTATATCATCTTAGTCACTTCAGATAAAATCCTCAGCATTGACCCACCTTAACCTCTCTCTGTCTCCATAGCAACCCCATGGTGACCGGGACGTCGGTACTCGGCGTGAAGTTCAATGGTGGCGTCATCATCGCGGCGGACATGTTGGGCTCGTACGGTTCTCTGGCTCGGTTCAGGAACATCTCCCGCCTCATGAAGGTGAGGTCGCTGCTGACTGGACGTCAGTGTGTGTGTGTGTGTGTGTGTGTGTGTGTGTCGCTGAGATGACGGCTGTGTGTTTGTGTTGCAGGTGAACAACAACACCATCCTGGGAGCTTCAGGAGACTACGCAGACTACCAGTATCTGAAGCAGGTCATCGAGCAGATGGTGTAAGCTGATGTCACACACACTGAAACAGGAAGTGTTAAGCCTCTGTTCTAACAGCTGCTAGTGTTGTAATATGGTAAAGACGGTGTTAACGGGACCACCACTGTGTTTGTCTCCGTCAGTATCGACGAGGAGCTGCTGGGCGACGGTCACAGCTACAGTCCGAAGGCCGTCCACTCCTGGTTGACCAGGGTGATGTACAACCGCCGCAGCAAGATGAACCCTCTGTGGAACACCGTGGTGATCGGAGGCTTCTACAACGGAGAGAGGTGAGGCTCCTGGTTCTGATCCACAGTCTCTGTCACAGCTGGAGTCAGCCAGTCAACAGTCTCTTCTCCCTCTAGTTTCCTGGGATACGTGGACAAGCTGGGCGTGGCCTATGAAGCTCCCACTGTGGCTACTGGCTTCGGAGCGTACCTGGCTCAGGTGAGTGATTCTCTTCCTGGACGTTCTCCAGCTGCTGAATAAAATAATAATCAGACTTAAATATGAGAACGACGGTTTAAACTAGGACTGTAGTGAAGCACTGAAGTTTTCTGTTTAGCTGCTTCACTGTTGGGCCGACGCTTCACCACGTCGGTACCACCACATACGCCATTGACTAAAGCCACAATATGCGCTTCACCAAAATTATCTTCCCGGATCGCTGGATTTGCGCTTCGAAGCCTCGACACTGAGGAACTGAATGTGTGACAGGATGAGGAGCATTAGCTGATCTCCATTCAGTCCTTCATTAGCTTAAAGTGAGGAGCAGCTTTCAGCTGCTGACGTTGGTGTGATGGTGCAGAACGTGTTCACCATCCAGAGCAGTCACATCAACTGTGTGTGAAGAGTCTGTGGTTAATGTGGATGATCGGTACAGACACTGTGTTAACAGACTTTACTGTCAGAAGGTTACAGCTGCACAGTCAACTAATAAAGTGTGTGTGTGTGTGTGTGTGTGTGTGTGTGTGTGTGCAGCCACTGATGAGGGAGGTGCTGGAGAACAAGACAGACATCAGTAAGCAGGAGGCTCGGGACCTGGTGGAGCGCTGCCTCAAAGTCCTCTACTACAGAGACGCTCGCTCCTACAACAGGGTGAGAAACACCTGTACAGCTGTACAGAAACAGTCAGCACAGTTTGTCACCGGCTCACGAGTGATGATCATGTTTTTATTTCAGCACGAGATCGCCATCGTAACAGCGGAAGGTGTGGAGATCATCGGACCTCTGTCTTCTGAGACCAACTGGGACATCGCCCACATGGTCAGGTAGGGTCAGAGGTCACAGCGGCTTCTTCCTGCTGCAGCACCGGGCCTGAGGTTCAGTGCGGGAGTTGTGCATAATGTTAGTGATTCTTGCCGATCCAGCTCCTCTGATGCAGGAAATTCCTGCACATAATTACAGTTTTAATTAGAAACAAGAACTCACTGCTCGAGACTACGAGCACCGTCTGTTTGTAAATGGACATCAACCCAATTCTGCAGAGAGTGGATGCTACTGGTGTTTAAACTGCACAGTGTGAGGAATAGTGCCGTGGTACTGCTGAATCTGGAATTGACCCGATACCCAGTAAATACAGGTCCAGCATCGGCAGTACTGATTCTAAAACAGGCACTGAACTGTACCACCTGTGGTGGAGAGGTGTGTGTCGTTATTATTATATATAAACACTTGATGATCACCAACAGATTAAAATTATTAAAACAGTAATTTAAAATAATCTGCGTGTAGCCTGAATTTAAAATACTAAACTCTAGTGTCTCTTTCAGTTAACACTAAAGTTTTATGCCATTTTCATATTTCACTTTAAAATTGTGTGCTTTTACTACACCCTCATTTCTATCTAGTTACTTTTTACAGGTTTAGATTCTTATAAAAACAATTGTAAACTGATCTATGATCTGTGGATTAACCACCTGTCATACAGTTACAATCAGCTCCACCTTTACAGACTGACATTTGTGATAATACACAGTTTTCTTAGTGGAGAACTTTTACTTTTGTACTTTAAGTAAAATTTATACCACGTACTATAGTGTAGAAAAATGATAGGGTACTTTAATTTGTTTCTAGGTAAATACTTGTACTTAAGCATGTGTGTTCTTCATCCAGCCCTGACGAGGGATTTATATATTATTTAAAGTCTGACAGGCTGTGTTTAATCAGTCATTTATCGTATGCTGGTATAAGTCGGCAGTGTTTCATCCATCAGTCAGGACGACACAGCTGAGCATGTGCAGCTCTGTTCGCACACTCACATACACTAAAATATCGATTCCCTCACTCCAGTATCGATCAAACACCAGTGGCTATCGATCTGTTGGCAAACAAAGAGCTTCTCAAAACCGCTTACTTCACAGCCCAATTCAAAATCTTGGCATCTGGTGAAATCTAACTAACAGAATGAGGAGAGTCTAGTAGTAGTTAGACTCACAAACGGTACCAGATTTTATAAATCCCCCTGGTGTGAAACACTGAGGGGGAGATTTCCCCACGTGTTGAAAGTGAATCACAGGCTGTGAAAAAGGTTCTGCTTTAACTGGGTCAGAACATCACATTTCACATCTAAACAGAGACTCAGTGTTGTGGTTTCATCTTCCTACTGATGCAGTCGGTTACGTGGATTCAGTTTGACACGTACACCACTTTTACTGTTATATACACTATATAGGCTTGTAGAACCACTACGCCGTGGCGCCACCCAGTGCAGTGACTGTGACTGTGTCCAGTTCAACTTTAGCTTCTCAGATAAGTTGTTTTTGCTGGAAACGGTAGCAGCCAGAGGGAGTGAAGCATGACTGGAAGACGAAAGGACCAGATTGTCGGTTCCAACACCAGAAGTAAACGGAGCTTTTCAGGTGTGTCTCAGATGGTAAACCTTGACCCTGTGCTGTCCTCTGTTTCTTTGCAGTGGGTTCGAATGAAGACGAGCTGCTACTGATGAAGGCTCGCTGAATCTACTCCGCTCCCCTCATCTGTCCCAATTTAGTTATTTTTCTCATGTTCGCTGTCACTTTTGTATAATCTAAAATAAACGTGATGCATCACACATACGACTGTTTTTCTGCTGTGTGTGTTCGGTCCATATCCATGTGAAACTGAAATAGAAATGACTGGATCACTAGATTTAGTAACACTGTGACCAATAAAACACTGAAATTTATAATAACTCAGTGGTTTAGTTAAAAATGAAAATCCTGTCACCAGTTTGAGGCATTTCAGGAACCAAACGTATGTTTTATATTAAATAGATATAGTATTTGCTAAAATGTATACAGTAGCCTTATAGCGAAAGCATTAAAACAGTTTACCAAACGTGAAACTTGTATTAATCCAATATTCAAGATGGATTTCTTTCAATGGTAAAATGTTTTAATGCTTTCGCTTTCTCTGCCTAGTGAGGCGGCTGTTGCTATGCAGATTTCACCAGATAAATTCTTCTGTTTTGTAACTGGGCAGACCAGGAAAACGCATCCAATCAGAAAAATTCCTCCCAGAAAAATAATTCGCCTTGCCCAATAGAATTGAACTCGGTTTCGGTATCCGGGTAGGGTTGTGACAGCGCACCAATCGTATTAGACGTCGGCTTTGTAGTCAGGCAGACATAACAGAGTTGTCCAATCACAAAAAAATCCGAAAGGGGATTTTTGCTGTATCTTGGCTCAGGTACTTTCTTTTTCTTTTTTAAAATAATTACTAAAATGGGGCTCACCGAGCAGAACCTACATTAATAACAGAATAAATTAACGGTCGTGGGGAATTGTTCTGAATTTACAAACGGCATCTGAAAACACGTTAAAGCGCCGTTCAGAGCTCGGTAGCTAATGCTACCTGATAGCAACTAGCTAGGCTGTTCAGCTAGCATGTTAACATGTAGCTACTGTTAGCGGATCTAATACAACCTCAGCCTTCAACTGTCTGATAGATGTAGCACTGTGTGTCTAACCTGCCTGTAGTAACTCCAGCTAACATGTGGGAGAGTGTGTGTGGGTCAGCCAGTGCACACGGCTGTCCGCTAGCTGCTAGCGGCTCTGACATGTCCAGGTCAGTGTGTGTAAACGGCAGCCACATGACCAAACACTGCACACAGGCATGACCAGGGCAGCACGGCGGGCACATTTCTGCCGCTGGCACATTTACATTTACAGCCACTATAGCTGGTGTGTGTGTGTGTGTGTGTGTGGACTGAGGGGCGGCTAATGTCGGTGGCGGGTTGTGTTTGGTGCGGTTGGCTCCACAGAAACATGCTTCCCGCTGCGCTGCTGGTTGTAACAGCCGGCATGTGTCACTGCAGCCGGCAGCCAGCGGCCTTTTTACCGCCTGTCAGTGAGAAACCAGGCTGAAATCTGAGCTGAACAATGTGGAGAGAGGTTAAAGTGTAGTGAGCAGCTCCACTGGGTCTGCAGGTGCTGCAGCGAGGGCAGACAGGGAGGTGACCTGTCTGCCTGCCTGTCTGTCATCTGACAGCTGACAGCTGACAGGTGAAGTGCAGTAAACTACTAACTGCACTGAGTCACTTCACACAAGCCTTACCTGTCATTAACACATCTGAATCTACTGTGAACTGTAAGTTGTGTATTTTTAAAATCCCTCTGGTTTCCTGCTCTTCATCGAGATCCAGACACGGATTATTAGACCATAATGAAAACATTAGGTCCTGATCCTCCTCTGTAGTTCTGAGTCTGTGGGAAAACTCTGTTTCTCTGTTAGTTACCTTTGTCAGCGTTGAACACAAACATTAGTTTACTTCCAGAGCTTTGTCTGCATGTGGAGATTAATTACTATATAATTATACTATGAATATACACATCTGAGTAGCAGCAGAACAACAGTATGAAAAGTATTAATTACTACAGTTCTTATTCTTTAGTATTTGTAATCATTCTGGTAGAACCGTGTATTCAGTGTATAATTCTTTAATATGTCCACGTGCTGAGATGTTTTCTAGCTAATATACTCTAATGTAGTATATAAAATATAGTATAATACGGATGTCCTGAGTAAACGTACTTACATTTGAGTACTGTGATCAGTGGAGAGTACTGTGATCAGGGGAGAGTACTGTGATCAGGGGAGAGTACTGTGATCAGGGGAGAGTACTGTGATCAGGGGAGAGTACTGTGATCAGGGGAGAGTACTGTGATCAGGGGAGAGTACTGTGATCAGTGGAGACTACTGCTCACATCCAAAACTAAACATCAGACTCGGCAGGTAAACAAGTGATTTCAATTAACAATGTCTTCCAGGAGGGAGTAGACTAAGATGGAGTATTTAAAAGACAATTTTGCCCGTAACATCATCAACACTTCTCTGCAGCAGTGTAGATCTGTTGTTTCAGAGTACTAAGCAGCCAGAACGGCCCACATCTGGAGCATATAGTCAAATACACCCACTATAACTTGGCTGGTAAGTTTTGCTTGTAATAAGATTCTGTAGAAGTCAGGTACTTCATCTTAAACACGTAACACTAATCTTAAAATATCTCCTCAGCGCTGACATTTCTCAACCTTCCACCAGCTCAGATTAAAGCTCTGCCATAAAATGGTATCAGAGAAGTTTTACAAGTACAAGTACGTGAGGGCGTCATACCCTGTACTGCTGCTGGGACATCTCTACTTTTATAAAGTTGTATTTTTAAAGTAAAGTTTTTCTGACTTGAGTTGATGTAGCATTGTTAAAATCATCATCTAAGACACAGTGGCGTTAATATTGTAAGTAACGTGAGTAAGGTGAAGTATCCTGACTGATTGTTCCTCCTCAGATGGTGGTACTCAGCACCGGTTAGTGGGTCCAGATGTCGGAGGACCAGCGGCACCGGCGGGGGGAGG
>OMLM01004471.1:137577-148713 GCA_900302695.1 Helostoma temminkii | reverse complement strand
GGAGTAGTAATATCCCTCTGACACAATGGGATCATAGATACATCGCAGTCATTAGCATAGAAATTAGGCTCCCGGTTTGGCAGAGGTCCCACTTTCAGTCAGGGGAACCCCATCCCTCATTACTTCAGACTAGCAGCCTGCTCTGATCTATGCTCCCTGTGGCAGAGGTCCAGATGGGTGCTGGGGTGTAGAGGATATGTATGTGTATATGTGTTTGAGTGTGTAGATACAGAAGTTGGTAAGGACCAACAAGCCACAGTGAGTACTTTCTGCTGGGGTTCAAAGTGTGTCTAAAACTCTCAGTCCTGACGTGCCTGGGCCTGGCCATGGATCAACTCAGGGCTGTGCTAATGCTAATGCTAAAGGCGGAGCAGGCAGCCATTAAGACTGTGAGTCCTCTAGAGTGGAGCGGGAGAGACTGCCTGCTGCTTTCTGAAATCCCCCCTGGAGCATGTTCTCACTTTCTGTCTTTAACATCTCTCTCATCTTTTCCAGGCTCTCTCACTCCTTCTGCATACGTACTCTGACTTCTCCACTCTGTGGGTAGATTCTTCTGAGACAGTTTGGTGCTATATCCTTTATCTAACTGTTTTTCCCGTATCCTGTCTTCTTTAAAAAGTATCATCCCTCCATGTGTGTCTGTCTTTCTTCTTTAATTCACCCCTCTTACCTCTTCATATCTCTTCCTTTAGGTCTCTTGCCCACTCTGGCTTCCTTCAAATAATTGGTAGTATTACATTTATGGCCCAATGGTCATTAATTACATATTAGAATATATTTAAAATTAGCCCAATGTTAAGCAGAAACCCCTCCAACACCTCAGGTGTTCACACTTCACTTAGATCTCATTAATATTCATGACCCCACAAGTGAGGTTGCTGAATATTTATGTTAGTGTCAAGTGATTAGGCCGAATGTGATCAGAAGAGACATGCTGTAGATTATAGTAACACAGGAGGGATGACAAAAGTCACAATTGGTCATAACAGCTATTATGATTAAACAGAAATAAGAGGGGTGAAAGATATGTCAAGTCCAACATTTAGATCCTGTCTTGTCTTAAAGACTTTACCTAAAGCAGTGGAATAAACTAGAGATGAAAAATGAGTTGGATTTCCTCTGTAGCCAAAGAATAAAGGATCACATTCTTTGATTTACAATCTCAGGCTGTATTCTCATCCTCTGAACAGTCAGCCAGGCTGTTTCATAGCTTCTTTGAAGTTATCCTAAAATTTTGTTACAGGCTTTGGTTAGGGCATGCTGACATGCCACAGCAGCATCCTTAGCTGTACACTTCTCCTCCCTCCGGACTTAAACTTGTTTTCATCTGCTCTGCTTCATAAACAGTAGTTGTGTGGTGCAGTTTTTGGAGGTTTGGAGTGCACTTTGCTGTCTTTCTTCCTTATCAAAACTGGGGTATTGTTAGTGGCCTTTGTGTACTTACTTCTACTGATAAATAAAAGGAATAAAGACAGCTTTGTGTGCAGTCTGCAGTTTCCTGTAGCTATTAAACCAGACAAATTGGGCACACATGGGAAAAGGCCAATTTGTCTGTACTGTGCTGTTTTGTGTGTTTGTGTGTACCGTAATGACTAGACATGTTCAGCAAACTGCTGAAACACAACTATCTCCAGTGGAGTCAGGATAGTTGTGAAGTAACGGGCACTCTGTCTTGATAAGGCTCATGTCACCACGTCTCTGTTCCACATAATAAATCTTTTTTTTTCATTAGCGATAGAGTTTTAATTACATTTTATTTAATCATGCCTTGTGTAAACAAAATACTTCGGCCTTGTATAAATGAATCACCTTCTCCTACTGGAATATAAGCTCAATGAGACTCTTAGACGTATAATAAAAATACCATGTTCACGAGAAAGGGTTACCCTGGAAACAGGAGTATGTAGAGTATGTAGAAGCTATCAGCACTTTTAACGTCAAGGTTAACTTCAAATTTATTTAGAGTTTTGTTTTTTTGCCTGATTTTACAGTTTCCCATTTTTTTCTGTGGAGAAAACAAACTGACCAAAACAACACACGAGGAGAAATTATGCATTTTATATGCTGTTGCATATAAAATGAGAGCATGCACTTCTGTTCTTTCTTGCTTGACTGACACATAAACTAATGCAGAGCAGTAAGAACAAGTGTTTCCAATTATGGAATTGTCTTATTTTGAGGATGCACCCTTGAGGCTCATTACAGAAACACAGTGAAGGACATGTGACTTGTGACTGCACTTAAAATAGGTATTGACAGCACTGCTGACACATGCAGAGAATGCAGAACTACTCTTGCTATTGAGGGACTGTACCCACATGATGAGCGACCTTGTTAACAATGTGTGATTGATGTTGCTTGATGTGCTGGTTATTTTCATGCAATATGAGGAATCTGCCCTCATCGGCACCATTTATCCAAAAATACTGAATATTATAGGTACTGCATATACAATTTTTGGCTTATTTAATGCTGCTGTTGTCAGCAGATGCACTGATGCAACTGTCATAGGATGGCTGTAGTTGATGGAAGAAACCTTACTCTCTATGGGTATGGACATTTCACAGCATGGTCGAATTCTGGAGGGAATGGAGACTTTAAGGTTGTTTTGGAACTAAGAGACAGTATTTCTCTTTTGTAGTTTTGCCTGGTGCTCCTCCATTTTATTTGTCCCTGTTTCTTTGCTTGAGTGAATGGTTAGGTATAATAACTTGCAATAGCTGTTGATGCTGCCTCGAATAATTAGCCTATTTTAGCTTTGAAAAAGCATTTCTGTAAACACTGATGTACAGCAACAGGCTTCCAGCCCTCAGATTTTCTCCTGGCTCCTGATTCAAACTTTAAATGGGAATGACAGAGAATTAGTTTGTACTGTGCCAATCCAATCCTGCATGGTTTCACTTCAGGAGGTTTGGAGGTAATTCTGCAAAAAAAAAAAAAAAGATTGCCAGGATTTCGCAAGGCTCTGCAGTAATTCCGGATGGGGAGATGATTGTCAGGCTTTCTACCAAGTCTCTAGTGGGTGCTGAGGCAATGATGATGACTAATTTGAGATGCCGGCTTGGAATTGCACTGCACAACAGGGTGGTCTGGAGATGCCTTGCAGCCATGCATCTTTTGAATGAAGCCAAGTTTGTACACACTGTATGTACAATGCAAATGTGCAAAATCACTAACTGTGATCATTTGAGCATGTTTGCCAATATGTGGATAAGGATGAGGATTTCTGGACAGATGGCAGTGACCGTAGGCAGGCAGGCAGTCAGTCACTAATAGCAGAGCATTTAGTAGGAGCAAGAAGTGTATATAAAATGGGAGATGCAGAGGTTTTTTGTTCTTGTTGGAAAACTGCAAGAGGAGCTTTATGAGAGGTGAGATTTGTGTCAGTAACAGGGAAACATTATTTCAAAAGTATTTGGCTTATTAACAAAAAATGTATCCATCCATCCATTATCTATACTCCTTTTCTTATAGAGGGTTGCACAGACAGACAGATATGGAAAGACAATCCATTGCACTTACATTCACACTTACAGGTGATTTTAACTAAAAATATAAATAATCTGCATGTCTCTGCACAATGAGGAACATGGAAGAAATCCATTTGGGCACAAAGAGAACATGCAAACAGTGTTTGCCACAGTTGGCAAATCTAGATCCTTCTTGCAGTGAAGCAGCAGTGCTAACAGATAAATATTAATCTGTACCAAAAATTACAGATATGTGATTTGAGTAAAGGCCAGATAGTTCAACTTCCACCAGTTCCAAACTGTCCAAAATGGATGTTTGTTTTTGTAGGCATATTTACTTGTAAAAATGTCTAATATTTACTGTATTTACTGGTTGTCATCTGTGTATTCACAAATTGCCTGTGTTATTTAGAAACTTCTGGCACATATCTATCCCCTGATCCAGAAATAGGTACTGTATGTCATTCGCATTCTGTTGGAAAGAAATAGAAAGATGACATAAATAGCACTTTCATGTCTGCTGCTGAGATCAATTAAGGGAAATTGTTTCCCTGAAACCTCATAGTCAAGGTTTAAGTCGGCGTTTTCTCTGTCAATTTCTGTGAAAAGTGCAAAAAATACACCTTAGAAATACACATTCATGTGGAACTATTTGATATTTATTCAAGCTGTCTGGTATTTGTTTGAGTGCAGGTAAATACTCCTGTGATTATTATTGTTTTAGATGTTTTTTTTCACAATTCATTTGTGTGTGTTTTACTTGAAAATTGTATGGTGTGAATTATTTTCTACTTTGTGTCTGTGTTCTCATACATCTTGTGTCAGGGCCATGCATGTGTGTTTTCTACATTCTCTGTGTTGAACTAATCCTCCCTCCAAGCATTTGACAGCAAGGCTCTGGTCGCGGTTGCACCTGATGTACCTGCAGCTAATCCTATCCCACAACCGATGTCACTGTAACCAATCCTGTCACAGCACACAGGGCAGCCTCAGCTCCTTCATGACATCTCAGTCACACCTCTCTCCACCATTCCCCCTCTCCCTCTGCTCTCTTCCTGTCCTTGCTTGACTTTATAAATGCATTCCTTGTTCCATCTCTATCCCTTTCTTTCTGGCAGGCTGGCAGGCCCCCTGCCCTGTTTTTGTCTTGTATCATACCTAATAATATCCACAGAACTGCTTTACAGTCTGCCCCCCTCTGCTTCACCCTTGTCTCTTGTGCTGTTCTGCATCTTATCTTACATTTCTACCTTGATACCAACAAACCTCTCATCCCATCAGCTTTGATTTGCCTGACATTTCCTCCTCCTTTGCCTTTCCTTCATATTTCCTTCTTTCTCTTTGTCACCTGCTGCACCCACCCACGCACCACTATCTTTTTCTGCCCTGCTGCCACCAGAAATAAACCCAGCTACAGGTTGTGTGTCACAAAACAGAAACTGCATTGTGTACCTGTCACCAGTGCTCACATTTTCATGCACCCAAAAGAATGATTGCCTGCTCTCTCTCTCCTTTAATTCTTTGCAGAGAGCAAGCTGCAAGTGCAAAAGACCAACCAGTCTCAGGTGTACCTGGAGGACAGCCGTGTCAGGATCAATTGCTCCATCACCTCCCAGACCAGCCAGGACTCCCAGCATGCTGTGCTGTGGTACGTAAGGCGTGCAACAGGGTCAGAAGCTGATGAGCTCCTGCTGAGAATTGAACGCTCAGGGGCCTTTGAGTATGGTGCCTATGCAGACGAGGAAAGACTGCGGCGTCGCGTGCAGGCCGAGAGGCTTTCACCCCGTCTCTATGTGCTGACGCTGAACAGGGCAGAGAGCAGTGATTCTGGGATATACTACTGCCTTGTGGAGGAGTGGCTGAGTGACCCAGATGGTGCCTGGTATCGAGTCTCCCGGGAGTCCTCGGGGTTCACGCAGGTTTTGGTCCGACAGCCAGGTGAGCAAGCTGTGAAAACTGCAGTTCTCTTCACAAAATGCTTATTTATTCCCACTGCAGGGGACCAACAGATGCCACTTTAACACCACATATTGCTCAGCTTCAGACCAGTTGAGTATTAAGCCTGTCCCTTCTCCAAATTGCTTTCCCCTCACCTTAAAGCTTCAAGGATACCTTGCTCTGATGACCTCACACCTCCCCAGGGCAGAGCTAGGGTGACAAAAAATGGGTTGAAGTCATGCCAGCTGTCATATGCCATACCAGAGGGCAAATCCTGGCTCATACATAGAACATTATTCTCTTGACCAATACTTCCAAATGCTGATAGCCATGAAGTACCTACTCCAATCCAGACCCTGACGTCCCACCTTATAACTCTTATCTCAAATACCTTAATCATTATATAGGACATTACTCCCCCTTGACTCCTTTACTGTTTTTCCCTAACTCATACAACAATATTTGCTCCATTCCTCTACAAATGGAACTTTATGCTTCCAAATGCAAATTAATTATAACAACCATCCCTCCCTGACATTCTCTTTTTTGTGATTGTTAAACACACCAGATGAAGGTGAAAAAAGACAGTGTTTTTTAGCCAGGCGTCCTCTTTAAAATTCAGTGTGAAACCTTTGATATGGCATCTGTCCAACTAGAACGTGAAGATCAAAACATTTGGTCATAAGCCAGCAGAGCAAAGAGAATGCCTGTATTAAATATAGACAATGTGGGGACAGTGTCACTTCCACAATTAATAAGGCTACAGGGCACATATAAATGCATACAGATCGATAGCATGCTTATGGGCACATAACTGTTCTGTTACTTATTTTGTATCGATTCCTCTTATTCTGTTTCGTCTTCAATTCATAAGTTAACACATGGTCATTTGTGAAAGCTTAACACGGGTCGAGTTTTTAAGAAATAAGGAACTAATCAAGAAAATTATAACCATATGGACATTTTAATGTTATAATTTGATAGTAGAATATACTGTATAAACATCTTGGATGTTCATCAAGGTGCTAAAAAATGCATTTATGTGGGAAGTCATCCAGAAATCTGCTAATTGAGAAAAGATGTGTGCCAGCACTTTCCCTTTTCTGTTCTGCTTCTCTCCTCTCTGCTTTGCGTTTTGTTGCAACAAAAAAAACTGTTCAAACTGTGTGTGAGAGAGACCCAAGCAAGCCAGGTCTTTACTGACATTTTTTAAAAACTGCAGTGGAACTGGGTCACTGTACCAGCCCTGAAGGGCAGGAGCATTCCCATACAGACAGCCTTGGGGTAGCATCTAACCTTATTAAAAACTGAAAAACTGGTGATAGCTATGGGCAGCACTGTGGGACGTATTTATTTTTGTCTTTTGTTGTCACATTTTTGAAAGTTTTCTTTCTCTGTATTCGAAATTGTTATGCAAAACTGGTAATGTTACTTTGAGTGCATTTAGTGACTTATATTCTAAAAGCTTATATCCAACTTTTTCTTTCTTTCTTTTTTAAATTTTGTTTGGCATCTCCAGATGTTCGGCTGCAGGTAGAGGAGATGGAGTCAAATGTGACGGTGGAAGAGTCCAGTTCAATCCGACTGGGCTGTAGCATTCCTGCACAGTCTTCCCGAGACTCACGCTTCTCTGTGTCTTGGTATGTGGAGCGCTCTGATGATGAGGATGATGAGGACCAGCCAGGTGAGGAAGGAGGAGAGCGGGAGTGTGTCTTTTCCATTGGCCATGATGCTGTTTTTGGAAATGGAAACTGCAGTCCAAGAGAGGAGCCAGGACCAAATTCTCGCTTACAGTTTGAGAGGATGACCTCTGATCAGTACAGCCTGACCATTCAAGGAGCACGGGCAACAGATGCAGGCAGATACTTTTGCCATGTAGAGGAGTGGCTTCTCAATCCGCGCAATGCATGGTACCGCCTGGCCACCAACAACTCTGGGTTCACTATCGTCAATGTTCTGCAACAAGGTGAGGCTTTAATTAACAAAATCCTTTCCTGAAGGCAGGTGGAAATGAACAGCGTGACGAGCATGCTTAAATCAATGGCAGTCTTCTAATATTATACTGGAAATGTAAGCCCAGGTTACTGAGATAGCAGAATAGAACATAATGAACTGCAGCACCCTTTGAATGTTATGTGTCTGTATTTTGTATACAGAAGTTACAACAAGAGCCAGAGATGGCTAATCAATAATGAGCTTTAAATCAAAAGTGATTAATGGTCTCAAAACCATTGCTGAAATCTAGAGGATTCAAATGGATTAATTCACTGGTGTCAATGATGTGGTGAAGGTCATTTATAGCTGTAAGAACTGTGTTGACACCAGACTAGAATTCAATCAAAAAGTTAATTTCATTCCTTTGTTAATAATTTTTCATCAACTGTTTTCCTCAGGACTATACCAAGAATGTCTTAAAGCTGTTTTTATCACCTTTGAACAAAATGTATTTGTGTTTTCTCTGTCCACAGTGTCCACCGTCCAGTCAGTGGTGTGCTCCAACGCCTCCCTCTTCTACTTTGTCTTCTTTTACCCCTTCCCTATCTTTGGCATTTTGCTCATCGCTGTGCTGCTGGTGCGCTTCAAGAGCCGTAACAACAGCAAGAGTCAAGAAGGCAAGAATGGCGCCCCCCTCCTGTGGATTAAAGAACCTCATCTTAGTTACTCTCCTACTTGTTTGGACCCACCTGCACTTAGCCTGCACCCCGGCTCTGTTGACTAAGCGGGGTCTTCCTCTCCTGTCTCGTACAGGTCGCAGACCCAGCCAACACAATGTCAGGGAGCAGATCTGGACTCCACCTTCAGACCTTACCGTCTTTCACTGCTGTGTTGAATTAGTCAATGAGTTGATCAGTTTAAAAATACCTACCCTGGTGGCTGCCTGTTTTATGTTAAGTGTGTGTGGGTGTGTGGATTAGAATGCGTTTGCCGTGTTAGCACGATTAAGTGTGCAAGTGTTAATTGAAGGGCAAGAGAGTTTTACGAGCCTCTCGTTTTTGTTTTCTGTGAAACTGAATCTCATAGCTGCGTTTTGATTTGTATTATTCTGAGTTCTTGTCTATTTTTCAAAGAAAAAAACGTGTACAGGAGATCACTGGCCAATCGGAGGAGAACATTTTAGAGAAGTAACACTATAATCGACTCCAACGCTGAAGGGATGCCAAAAATGTCTCCACACTGATCCAAGAGCGGCCACAGCCTGGCCCACTATGTTGGTTGCTATAGTGATGCTCTATGCCCACTGACTCCGTAGCTGATGACTTGGTTTCCAGCCTGTATAGAGACAAAGGCAAGGACACACAAGTCTGTGTCCTAAGTGAGGATGTGTGTATGTGTGTTAGCCCACCTGCTTCCACAATGAATTTGCCTTGGCAGACAGAAACCAGTCCCGGTGCACCACTTAAACACTGCCAGACACTCTGGCCTTCGTGAAAGACTGCTGCACTCTTCTCCTCTATCCTCCTCCTCTTTAGAAAGAGACGGCAAAAGAAAGAGAAGGAGGAGGTCGGAAATGATGGAGAATAAATGAACTGCTCTCTCCTGCTGAGGTTATACGTACTTTGACACAAGGGATGTTTTCAGTGCCAAGTCCTCCTAGTTTCCCCACTGTCCTCTGCAGCCAGTGTTGAAGTTTAAAGAGAGAGGGAGGAAGCTGATTGGTTCTGAAGCAGAATGAAAAAAATTCTCTAGACTCCCTGCTGTGGATTATGGGCCTTGTGGACAAAAGTATAACTTTTACACTCATGTTAAATCAGTTGAATTGTCCTTAAATTGCACAGTGGGAGGTCACTGAAATTAAATTCTTGCACATTTATTTAAGTTGCCCACTAAGACCACTCCAGCCTGTTTTAAAATATATCAGAAGCTCAAAAGATGCATATTAGTTTGAAGAAGTATTATGATTTGTTGACAACCACACTGGAGATTACTAAGGTGTAGGCGTGCTTTAGAGTGAAATGCTCCAAAACTGTAATCTGTTATAACATTATAAGAAAACAAATCATTAAGCATATTTTTGAGTTTTGTGTTATTTTAAATATTGCCCTATTTATTTATGTTTTATACTACTTTGCATAGCTTTGCAAGATTTTTTTTTTTTTTTTTGCTCTGAAATTTTCTAAAACTGTGCAGCTTGTGTTGCCAGGCAACTGCACCAAGCAGATTATGTCAATAGCCTGTGTGTGTTGGCAATGTGGTAGAAGTAGAAATGCTAGATTTGTCCTGCGCATTGCAGTCTGTAGCATTTCATACCAGATTGTCAAGTTTGTCAGTGTCAAAACACTGTATATCTATACCTATAGTGAAATTTAATGTGGCTGTACATGTACAATAGTTGAACAGACAAGTCACAGAAATTGATTCACTTAATGCTTTTTGCTTGAGTCGCGTTTATTTAGTGAAATGTGATGTAACACCTAGGTAGGATGTTTGATCAAAGACAATTGAAACTGAACTGTTAAAATGTCTTCTAATCATGGATTCTAGCTGAAGGCGTCCTCCTCAGTTCCCTCACGCAAGGCACAAGAGTTGAAAATCTGTGTCACCTTTCCTGGATTGCGACAGGAGAGGTGTGAAATATTCAACCCTACCTGGGTCTAACCCTTCCACTGCCAGACTGGATATGAAAACTTGACATTGTTGTCTCAAGTGTGTCAACATGTATATTGCATGACAATATTTCAGGAGGAATTTTGATGTTTTGTAAATTTTGAACTCTTTGAGCCTCATATTTGTGTGACAGAACAGTGCCCAAACACTCCCCGTCCCCTACTTCCTGAGCCAAAAGTCAACACAAAGCCCAGTCCCTGGTCATTTACAGTGTTTGGCTGCCAATGACGCCATTTGAACCTGTGCATTAATCTGTTTCAAGAATGGATGTTGTGGAGATTGTGTTTGATATTATTGCTCACGTATGTCTTTTTAATGCTTTGCTTTTATGCCGCACTTCATTAAACAGATTCATGTAAAAAAAAAAAAAGCCAAAAATTACGTAGCACAAGACACTATGTTTTAAAGCTAACCAACCCATTTAAAGTAGATTACACTTTTCCACTATTAGAAATATGATGCATGTGCTGCGATATCACCTACAACTAAGATGATCAGTGTCTTCAAAGAAAAAAAAGGATGATTCATTTGCCACCAGTCTACTCATTATTAACCATGTTTAGAAGTGTTTTTATAAAAGAGATACTGATGTGGATAAATGATCTGTAGAGAAGAATTTTGTTATTGTGCACTCTTAACCTCTATACAAGGTATCTTGGATACAAAGTTCTGGATAAACGCAGCATACAATGAAAAGAGAAGTCGCCTACACAGTGAATGTTGCAAGCTTCTAAGTTGTTAATGAGGCAACATTTTGACACAGTCTTTGTGAGACAAACACCCATGTGAGAGAATAATGAGACGTCCTCCTACAATTAGCACATAATACAAAAAAAGTGTACTGTAAAACACACGTTTGACAAATGCACTATTAAAGAAAAATATACAAGGTTGTGATTATGCATGACAAGGATACATTTTGAAATAGTTTTTTTGCATCATGTGATCACCTGACTGCCCCCTTAGTTTTGTCTGTGTAGATATCCAGTTTTTCTTTTACATAGTCTTTGCCTAACAAAGACTTTAGTGGTGGAAAAACTGTCTCATTACATGCTACATTATGTAGAGCGGGAATTGCCTCTGATAAACAGTCTTTATCATCCTGTAGCTATTTGATATCATA
>OMLM01004471.1:114902-134219 GCA_900302695.1 Helostoma temminkii | reverse complement strand
TCTTGGCATGGCTTTGATCTAACAAAACAGGGTACTGACTTTCTTTTGCTCAAATCTATCCCAGACCAGCCAAGAAGAGTTATAGCTGGAGAATGTAGAAAGAGAGTCATAAGTGTAAATTAATAATTACAATCTGTAAGAAGAGATGAGGTCAAAATACCACCGGCACAAGGCTATGCCTTTAGGCACTTTACACAACATAACAGTAAATGGAAACGGAAATACAACTGTGGCAAACAGCTGTTTCAGCCCCCTTCTGTGAATCATTTATCTGTCATAGGTGCTGCAGGCTTACATACAGCAGCTCTTTTTGCTGTAGGGCAAAGACCTGTTTTGTAATGTTATTCTGAGTTGTTTTTTAATTGCTAATAAGACAACACGTTCTCAATCAAATGAGGCATAAATAAAGGTGCATAGCAACAGCGAGGTAATCAGCGATGTGCATCTTGCTCTTCTGTGGGATGCCGAGTAATTATGAATGAGCAGGAGCATGCAAAGCGAGCTCATTAATGTACCTTTAGCGCTGACAATGAGGAGAGGAGCAGAAAGATGTAATTCTACTATATAATGACTCTTCTTGGGGGAGGGGGAGTCATGGAGGCAAAGAGAATCCAGCAGGGAATAGGTGGAACAAAATAAATGGCAGCAGAAAGTGCGGGATAAGAAAAAAAAAGATACAGGGAACGTAAAATCCACATTCTCTTGGGATGAACAGTTGGATCAAACAGTATCTTTGAAAGATCCTGCTGAATATTTGACACCATAAAATATAAGGGTTCTTTATCCAGCAACTCATCTCTCATGATTCTGGCTATGGTTATGGTTACTATTACCATAATGCTTATAAGACCGTGGTGAAAAACATTTACGCATACTCAAACTGGGCTGTGCTTGTGCTTTTGGTGGTGTGTGTTGTGGTTGGTGAGTAGCCCCTGCAGCCTATCAAAACAGCCTTTGGAGGCACCTGCTGTTTGGTGATCAGACTGCCTTTACTGTGTGGTTGTACACCCTGTGGTACTCTGTTGAAGGCTGCACACACCTCTACCAAGGACTGAGACATTCCCTCAAGGTAGCGCTCTGAAGATCAAAAGCTCTACACGCTGGCTGCCTGGCTTATTTTGGGTGTGAAATCTTTTCTGGACTCACTATCAGCTCTCTCTTGTTCTACATTTTTCTGTGAGTCTGCGTCTCTTCTAAGTTATCTTGTGTACACATCCTCTAACATGCTGTTAAGGATGTAGTCAATTTACACGTGACCAGGGAAGAAAGGCCAAGCTCTTATGAATCTCTGACCATTCTACTGTGTCCTTTTTAGCTTCTATCTATTACTGCTTTTAACCACAGATGACAGTACCTTCAGATGTGGTTGTCATGGCACCAGAGGTGGCAAGTCTATCATGAGAGACTGTGATGTATAAGTTAAAGGCCAGCATGTAAGTATGTACTGTACAGTGCTGTGAAAAAGCCCTTGCCTCCCTCTGGATTTTTAATTTTTGGCATATTTGTCACACTTATATGATTTAGATAATCAAACACATTTTAATATTACACAAAGATAATCCAAGCAAATACAAAATGCTGTTTTTAAATGATTTCATATATTAAGGTTAAAGTAATGTAATAACTGGTTGTGCCACCCTTGGTGGCAACAACTGCAATCAAGCTTTTGCAATAAGTGCGAATGAGCCACAATGGAGGGTTTTTGAGCATGAACAGCCTGATTTAAGTCCGGAATTTGACTAGGCCTTTGACTAGGATTTTTTGAGCTATTCAGAGGTGGACTCACTGGTGTGTTTCACATCATTGTTCGGCTGCATAACCCAAGTGTACTTGAACTTAAGGTCACAAACTGATGACGGATTTTCTGGTAGAGCTCAGAATTCATGGTTCCTTTAATTATGGCAAGTTGTCCAGCACGTGAAGCTGTAAAGCAGCTCCAGTCCATCACACTACCAATACCATGGTTGACTGTTGATATGATGTTGCTTTCCAAAAAATGTGGCTAATCACAGTTCATTCATAATTTAGCAAGCCTTTTTCCCCTGATAAATGAAATTGTCTTTTAAAAACTGCATTTTTATTTAGTCAGGTTATTTTTGTGTAATATTAAAAATTATTTTGATGACCTGAGTCATTTAAGTGTGACAAATATCAGGAAAAGTCTGGAAGGGGGCAAATACTTCACAGCACTGTATCTGTGTGTGTCACTGTAAATACCATGGAATTTTTCTTTCAATTATTATTCTTTTTGTTGCTCACATTTTTCTCTATATATTTCTAATTTCATACTAGATCAACGGATATTGTATAAGCAATGCTAACAACGTGTCATTTAGCTGATAATGAGACATGGCATAAGCGTGGAGCATGTGTAGGTGCTGGCTACTACTTCACTGAATTGCATCTGTCTTTGCGAGGTAGCAGTGGCAGTGGTAGACAAAATGCCTGTCATCATCTATTAGAACAGAAATCGATCACAGGAGACTTTCTCATGACTTAAAAATGCATGCATCGTACATAAACTCTCACCTCACGCACATTCTGTATATGAACAATGATGCAATGAGCTAATACTGTATATTATGCAATATTATCTGCCATCATATGTGATGCTGAAATGAAAATACAGATTTTAGCCATGAATATTTCAGTCAGTGAATTGCCTCCCAGACATGTGCTGCATTATTGAGAGCGCGCTGCTTGTGGTTTGAAGTATGTCGTCGGTGATTCTCATTGACAGGAGGGATTCTTTCATCAGAAAAATAAATGAGAGATACTGTAGACATGTCTTTGGTCTTTCTGGGTGTCCTCAAGAATGAGGATCCATATCCTAAAGTGGCTCGACAAATGCATTATTACATATTTATTCACAAAAATACATTCCGCTCAGAAAATCACATTTCTCCCATTTCCAAATAAATGCACATGACTAAACTTATAACAACAGCTGGTTTAAAAGGTTGGTAAAATTTTACTAGGGTATATGGACATGTGCACATAGAAAAACAATACACTTTAATTGCAGTGAAGTTTAGTTTAGCCTAAAACTCTTTTTTCAGTGGAGAACCACTGCACCACTTGTTGTGCAGCCAATTCCCAGCTGCGTTGTCAGTAGAGTTGTTCGCACCATGAATACTGGATACATAATAGATTACAGCACCATGTTTCTAAAATCTAGAGCTGTGTAAGATGCTTGTTCATGCTTCCCAATTTATAATATACACTTACAATTTCATTAGCTGATTTCTTACTATGAATGCTCCAAATTTAATGCAATAAAAAGTATGTAACATAAGGGATGAGGTCAGACAGGAATCTCCTTGGACAATGATGTTTGCGGTTGACATTGTGATCTGTAGTGAGAGCAGAGAGCAGGTGGAGGAACAACTGTAGAGGTGGAGGTTTGCTCTGATAGAAGAGGAATGAAAGTCAGTCATATTAAGACAGAATAGATGGTTTGGACGTGCAGAGAAGGAATATTGGTAGGATGTTGGAGATGGAGCTGCCAGGCAAGAGGTCAAGCGGGAGGCCATAGAAGAGATATATGGATGTGCTAAAAGAGGACATGAGGTTAACTGGTGTAAGAGTAGAGGATGTCAAGGATAGAGTTAGGTGGAAACGTATGATTCGCTGTGGCGACCCCTGATGGGAACAGCTGAAAGTCAAAGAAGATGACATGACTTGATTCACAGACACACTGTAGATATTTTGCCAGAGATGGAAACAATATTCAGTTCCGTTACTTTGGGAAGCACAGTAAATTAAATTAGAATATGCTTAGTCTTACAAATAAGTGTCAGTTATTTGGCCAAAATATGCCACTCAGTCTTACTAATGTAGATATTACACATCTTTTTCTAATCATTTTTCCTGGAAGTATACATATTTTTTCTCCTGTTTTGATGTGCAAAGGCGCTGTCAAGGCCTCTGTGAACCAGACTCACTGAACAGTTGGCCAAGTGCAGAGATTTTCCATATACAGGTTTCTGCAGGAGACTCACCCTTTTGACCTTCTCTAATCAGAGAAGCCCAATTATTTCAGCTTGACTGTAGTTTTGTACCTTTCCTACTTATTATAATTTCATAAGACTAATACCTGAAGGGCAGAAGGCATGGAAGGATTACAATAAAATAGGCCCCCAGGCACAGACAGGTAAAAGGTCCCCTGTCTCGCCATAGCCAATGTGACCCTCAACTGAAAGAGACACAATATGACCACTGTTATGTTTTTGCAGTGATTTTGAATCTAATTTGTGTGTAGTTTTGGTCATCGTTTAACTGTTTGTGTCTTTTTTAGTCCAAATTTTGTGTCTCTTGTTTTAAATCTGTTTGTAGTCCTGCCACATTCTGTAATAGAGCTCTTTCCTTAAAACAACAATTGGACCATAGGACCTGTGCCAAGCAAATTCAATAATCAATGGCAGAAAATACTGTAGAAGAATGTGGCAGAGCAGAGTAGATGGATTTTAAGTCTTGTTCTACAGCCAGCTTGATTACCCAAAGTTGTATTCTGTAAGTTTAGATTTATGGTTGTGTCGTTTAATTACAAATGTGCATATTTTTAAGGATCTTCATGTTTTCTGTGTAAATTCTTAAGCTGCAAAGAAGACTACAAGTCTGTGAATTTACTTTTGTAGATTCAAGTGTGTGTGTGTAAAGATAGATCATTTCAAGAATACTGTTTGTGTATCTCTGTTACTAGCTACTGTGTGCCAAACAAAAATCCATCCAATCAGAGTGTAACTCAGATAATTTCCTGTGTATTTATTTAATAAGAATCGTCTTGTTGCAGTTCTCCAATAATTATCTTTCCAAATTGTGTTGAATGAAAAGTCAAACTGCAACGAATCCACACTTCACAGGAAACATTTTATTTCACAAAACCATGGAATAAGTAGTGTACAAAATGTTTGCTCAGTAGCAGAGCAAGAAGGAGGCTGAAGAGCCAAAAACATTTTTATGATGTATGAAACATGATTTCAGATGGAAAATTTTAAAAATAACTTCTGAAACTGAAGATATGCTAAACAAAAGTACTCCTTGGACCATTTTATTTGCATAATTAATTAACACTTAAAACGTACAGTTTAAGTCGAACAATATTCAGGAATGTTTACAGATGTGAAATTGGCGTAACCTCAGCTCCGGTCTCAAAATAATGAGACTCACTTTGACTTAACTGTTCAAAGGGGAGATTGTGGAAGGACAGGAAGAAGTTCAAACTGTTCTTGGAGGCACAATGCAGCTTCACGCACATCAATGGTATTATATTTGACTCACGGCTCCACAAAAGCCCCCCTGCTCTGACCGAGACCCTGGTGTTGAGTCTGTTCCTCTATCTAGTGTGGTGAGTGCAGCCGTGGGGACCTCCACACAGAGGACATCTCAGCGGTCCAGCGAGCGTTTCTGGATTGCTTCAGCAACCACAGTGCGCAGAAGAGCGATGACAGAGCGAGGGTCGTCACTGCTTATCACAGCGCTCCCTGACACTATCATGTTGGCTCCTGCCTGGAGCAAATATGAACATACAATACACATAGTGTAAGAGAAACTCATGAAATCCAATTAATAGATTTAAGTGTCAAGTAATGCGTATATTATTTACCTCTGCACATTTATGAATGGTGTCAGGGCCGACTCCTCCATCTACTTCAATGTCTAATGAAGGGAACTGACTACGTAGCCAGCTCACCTGGTCGCAAACAGAAAAATGACATTAGAAGGATTATATTAGTATTATATAGTATGCTTTTATATTTAACCAGTACAATGTTCCTAATTTTAATGTACATTATTCATCCTTCAAGGCTGAAGTATTTTTATCCCGATAAACCTTATATCACTCTTGGTATGGCACATTTTCTGCTGGGGTGATGGAGTAATGCTAGAATTACCAGCATAACTGCAACACGTGTGGCTTGAGAATGTCTTGTGACATGTACTCCTTTGAGCAGCTTCTGACTTTTTTTAAGCTAAAACACTTTGCAAGAGAGAAGCCATGTCTGCATGATTCTTCTGATGCAGCTTTGTCCTCACTTTCTCCATTCTGTGTCACTTTTCTAATAATCTGCAGTAGTGACATAGCCTGGCTTCTCTCAGCTGTTCACCTAGCTAGCTAACGAGCTGTACCTGCCGTTCATTTATCATTCACATTGGTGTCATTTTGTAAACATACAATTACTAGCATTACAAATTGTTTATGTGCCACAAATTGTTGTGTGCAATATTTTCCTAACCCTAACCCTGTTAAAGGGACTAAGTATTACCTTTGTGTTATCAGTGTATGCTAAGCTTTGACATGTAGCTTTTTGCTGCGGTTGTAGCAGGTTTCTGTCTTTACCTTTGGCATCATATCCTCCATGAACTTCTGTCCTCCAAAGCCAGGTTCAACAGTCATGACCAGAGCCATGTCAATCTGGTTGGCCCAGGGTGCTAGCTCTTCAACTGTAGTACCAGGTTTAATGGCCAAACCCACCTACAACATTAACAGTGTTAACAGTCATCAGATTTTGTTATTAACATAACCTTATCTAAAGGAATATTTTCATAAACAATCCCACCTAAAAAGTGGTTTCTATTAAATCTGAAGACCCACTTTAAAAGCGTTGTGTGTTAACCTGTGGTATTTTATTCTAAAGCTAAAACATACGTCCAGTTGTCAGAGATTAATGTCAGCTTCTCACCTTCATGCCACTCTCTCTTATCTCCTTGATGAGGTTTCCAGGGTTGGTGGTGGCCTCTAAGTGGAACGTGTACTGGTTGGCTCCAGCTGCAGCCATGGGCTTCACCCACTGCTCCGGCCGAGACACCATCATGTGCATGTCTGCAACACTGTCAGTCATTATACTGCAGTCCACTGCACAGCTAAAACATTCATGGATCAATTCAATGGCAGAATTTAGTACAGGAGTTTGGCTCCTCACCAAAGAAAGGGTCTTGGCCTACTGACTTCCTCAAGCACTCTACCATGGGATGGCCAAATGTGAGGTTGGGGACAAAATGCCTTTAAAGGGAAACAGAACCAAACGTTTAACTTACAGCTGCAATGAAACACTCATCTTGCTTAACACATTGCACAAGTGCAGGAGAGGATGAACATGGCAAAACTACAAAAAGTGAGTAAGAAATTTGTTGTGAAGACCTTGAATAAAGTCTAATACTTTGTTTTGTCTGAGGCTTTGAAAAGCTTCTGTGCTGACACACTCAAATCTGAAATTCAGTTAACTTCTGACAAGCTAATTCAGCTAGCTTCTCGATGTTAGCCATGTTTAGCTCTCACAGTGAACTTCCAATGGACCAGCTAGTTAGCATGTCAGCTAACATAACTAACTCCCGATAAACTGACCCGTCCATAACGTCGAGGTGCAGATAATCTGCCCCGCACTCCATCATCCGCACACACTCGCTGCCCAGACAGGACAGGTCACTGCTAAGGATAGACGGCCCGATCTTCGCACTGTAAGCCATGCTGTTACTGCTGTTTCTGTCTGTATGCAGCCGGGCAGTCAAGTTAACCTTAATATGATGGACAGCTTCCGCTGGTTACCTTCAAAATAAACTATGAGTAACTACAAAACTCAAAACAGATGGACAGACATGAAAGACCAAAATATATAACAACTAAAAAGACCTCAAAATAAGTGTAAACCCAAGGGTATAAGTTAAAAGTTAAATAAAACGAAATAAAATTTGAGCCTAGGCTAGAATAAATATTATCATGCATTGTACATTGATGACAATAATATACTCTAATACACCACACATGTGGATAATCTGAGAAAGATCCTGTAAGGTGCAGGATAATGTTTTAATGTATCAGTGAAAATGCTACACAAACATGTGACTAGCAAAAACGTTTCTGAGAAAGTAACTGTCTTGCCCTACAGATGGTAGTAGTAATATAAGTAGTATATAAAGTAAAATATACTTATATCAACTACAGGAAAATAAATAGAGTCACAAATTATGTGACCTTTTGTGCAAGTGACTTTAGATATGCAATTATTATAATACAATATTTTCCACCACTGGTAAGCCTATGTCATTAAAAAAGACACTTTTTAAAACATTTTTTATGTTCTCGTATGTGCAATATTTTATTTTGACGGTACATTTTAACTGCGTTTCCGGTCTCACTCTAGCTGCTAGTCGGTAACTTGATATGTGACGGTCAATGCTCTGGCCTGAAACTTCCGCTTTCCAAATGAGACCATATCTGCTTCCTGACGCTAGATGGCGCTCAACTCATGCGGGTATTGAACTGTTACACGGGATTTCATTTCATCGGCTCTGTGTTGGTAAGTACAAGGTGACAGCCAAGAAAGTTTTACATACTTTAAAGCTGTGTCATTTACTAATTTATAAATACCACAGTGTAATGTTTTCCCCCTGCAGAAGTCTGCAACATGCTCTTGCAAAACTGTTTCTTGCTGTTTCTTATTACTTTTCTATACACAACCCAAAATCTTTTTAGTAAAAAAAACACTTTGTTGAGTAATAATGGACACAGTTTTCCGAATCAGTGTACTGTGTTTAGTAGGACACATTGTTAAGTAATGTCAGTCACAGTTTATTTAGGGTAAAAGGCATAAAATTGCAAAACATTTTGAATTCTGAGTTTCAGAAAGATAAGCCAGTCAAAAGCAGTTACTGGATCTGTATGGACCACAGGTCTGTCTGCAGGGTTATTATGGTCTTCTGAGGACCTGTGGTAAATACATAAGCAAAAGCAAAGAAAAGAAAAAGACCAGGAGCACTCTAAAAGTGAAAAAAGCCTGTAAATGTTACATAACACCAGCTTAAAAATTAACAAATGATAAAACAAGAAATGTCTACTAATATGAAACTTGCTTCAAAATTTACAAAAATAGATATAGTGCTAGCAAAACTCCTCAGTCCTGATTTCCACAATGTTTGCCTACATCTCCTCCAATTGTAATGTCTTGTGATGACAAATGCCTGGTCAGCTGACAGAAGGTTGTGTGGACAGCTTCCAGATATGGGAATATGAGAGTTATAATTAGCCCCAGATGTCTCATACTACCTGCATAATTTAAACTTTGTCTCCCAGTGTCATTACAGCTCTACAGTGATAAATCTGTGGTGTCTTCCCTTCACAGTTAGAGCTATTCCACTTGTTGTCACTATCATCATCTTAGCCACAGCCTGCAGAAATGGAGTGGATGTTTTTTAGATAAGTCGTGATGTATAAGAAGCAGAAGCCTGGTGTTTTAAAAACCTCTCGCTGCTGAGTCTCAGCCCACGAGCCCAAGAGCCTCACCCACACTGGCTAAATAGAATCTGGCATTTATGAGTTTTGCACACATTTTGCATTTACTGCAGCAATGATGGAAACACTGGTGGTATAGCATGCTCAGGCAGATATGATATATGTAATCTTTAAGTAGGGGGGAAGCAGAGTAAGTTGGCGTCACAGAAAACTGGGGCCTCAAGAGTCTCAGGGGAAGGTAGTAAAAAGGCTTCAGACTTAGACAACTTGCCGTAGCTGCAAGTGGCTGGGTTTTATAAGTCTGCCCATACAAAAGCCCTCATCCTAACTCTCTTTACAAAGTGTCTCTCTGAATCCTCAGCAGGATTGATGAGTTTGGGGCCGAGGAAGATCCACTGCAGCTCAAGTGACAGTTCTGTTTAACTAAGTTTGTTGAAACAATATTTTGAGGAAGATGGAAATTTAAGAGTGGTTAGATAATTTGTTTCTTCTGAAGTTTCACTCGAGGTTGATACATTACCCAACCTCGTTGATGCATTTCTGTTTCAACTTCAACAGGGTCATTCTTTTCTTTCCCGCAGCCGACACCAAAAGACACATTTTTTATCTTTAGTGTAAACAACTTGAACACCAAGCACATAATTTCAGCCAACCCTAGGCTTCTGTTTACTGGAGGTCCCCATTAAAGACACTTCTTTGTTTTAGCAGAAGAGCAGCAGCTCAGGAATGTGACATATTCAGGATGCTGTCAAGCTGTTCTCTATTGCTTTCTGTTGATATAGTCTCATCTTAAAAACACTCCAGAATAACCAGCACTGTACCAGCGCTATATTCTCATTTATCGCATTTCATACATCACGTTTCTTGGCAACATTAATAAGAAGAATATTTGTCAGAATATATGAAAAAATCTTAGCTGCAAACACAAACTATACATTTACTATAAATACAAGTAGTGCACATGTTGTAATGTACTGTTAAGTTCTGAGTTGCATGAATCCATATACTGTACACTAAATCATGTACAAAAACAGACAACAAAATGGTGTAAAGTTGATTTTCTGTTTTTTATTTGTGCATAATTAGATTTTAAATTAATTTTTGTTGCCTTTGTGATACAAGCTCATCTCTTCTTAACTTGGCCTCAGCCTCTTAACAAATTTAATAGCAAAACCGTCACAATTTATTTGGCTTATCAAGGTCAACTAGTGTGTATATGTGCTTTACTTTTTCTGCTTCTTCTTTACATCATTCAACATGTGCAGTATAATCCTAATGAGCGTGGATGAAAGCTTTCTTGTTTCATGCATTCCTGCATCTCCATCATCTGTGAACAGACAATTAAAAATGTCTTTACATCTGCACTTTGGGACAAATGAGAGCTGATGCTGATAAAAACTACTAATTAGCTCCATTCCTTGTGCTAATTTGTGTTAGCTGTTGCCATTTTTACATTGTTGAACTGCTGCAGCGTTTGATGTGTTTATACAACTTTCTTTTTGTATGTGTGAGCTTATTCTTTTTTAAATATCAAACTGAATCTTTGTTATTTCAACCCAGAGTGTTCCCACACGGTTCCAGCAGTTTTCACCGAGCTGACATCTGGATTCACCGGCACTTTTATTGTATTACTGGTGGTTAATTAACAGCTACACAGCAGCATATATGAAGTTAGTTTGAATGTGTTTTCTGAAGAGCATCTTTCCCAGCTATGGATTAATTGTCTGATTAATCAGTTTTAGTGAAAACCTTCCTGAAACATAATGTACTGAAAAACAATGTCCCATATCTGCTGGGGAAATAGTGCGTTGATTGCATATAGGAAAGCTTTCCTCTGTGTGTGCTTTAAGTGCTCCTCAAGTTGTGCACATTCCTCTTACATAGGTTGGATTTATGTGACTTTTAACCTCTGCATTATAATACAGGAACAGAAACGGAGACAGTGCTGGTTTGTGTTTTTTGTGCAGTGGTTGATTATTAAGAACTTGGTACAATTCCAAACCTGTCATGTATTATCTTGATTGAAACCTTTCCCTGCTTCCCGGCATCAGTAGACTCCAGCCTCCTGAACAAACATAAAGCGATAAAACAGCTCCTTGTGATGGTCAGGAGGAGAGTGTAGAACATCTGTACTTGTAGCCTCTCCCTTCCTGGGCTTTATGTCACCCTGGTTGGGGTCCACAGTGGAAAGAAAAGGGTCAGTTGGGTGCAGCATCCTCTCACTACAAGTTAATTCACCCAATCAAGTGTGTTTGCCTGCAGTAGAGGTGTGTCACAGGAATCGTGTGTGAACTTTCATGCTTGTGTGTGCACGCTCTAAAAGGAAACTTTGACTGGATCAGCATTTGATGGTGGGACATCCTGTGAGCTGCTCACAGGGAGTACAGTAGCTGTAAACATTCATTGTGACCTCCAAACCTCTAATGACAATCACACAAAATAGAGAGTTTGTAACCAGAAAAAAGTGATCTCTGTGTGTAGTCCATATGTCACACAAGTACAGTTAAAGTACATCAAAATAAGGTCAGAACACTGAACAGCTCTTACATCATCAAAATATTTATGTAGTGTGTATTCTTGGAAAATTCAGCTATATCATCAGCATAATAAGCTCAATGTGATTAATTTAAATAGTATTAAATCATGGGACATCGGGGTGTGTATTGTTTGGCCTGACCTCAACTGTTGCACCCTGACCACAGCACACTTCAATATTTAACAGCAATTGCCTGTGAAAGCCCCCTTCAGGGAGAAATAGGATTCTTTCACCATAATTTAATGCTCTATAGAGGACAAAGGGTCATTTCAAAGGGAGAGATATAGGACAATACGGCAATTTTAAAATGACAGTATTGGGTTATGAAAGAATGAAAGCATAGATAGATAGATAGATAGATAGATAGATAGATAGATAGATAGATAGATAGATAGATAGATAGATAGATTTTTTATGAAGTCAGAGGTTAAGCTTAATATAAGCTTACTATATATATAGTGGTTTAATACCTGTAGCCCTCTGAGAAAGCTTATTTGAGCAAAGCTTACCCCTGACTTCATAAAAAAATCTAATCCACAATATTTAATCTTTAATATTAGAGATTGTGCATCCAAGGAGACTGAGGAAGAAACAGACCAGAGTTTCATTTATTTTCATGAGCTCCTGTGCACAGGTATGGTTTATGAAAATCCAGTTTTGATAACAATTGCTTTCTGAGCTCAGGAATAGAAGATTCTAAATAATGTTTTTGCTATATATTCATTTTATCCTAAAACTGGTGCAATGCTTTATCTGGTTTCTCTTGCATTGAGCTACAACATGTAAATAATCAAATAATTACTTTGGGGAATACTAAATAAGTCTTATTAAATAAGAACACACATATATATAATATACACACACAGTTTTGTTACTTAATATGCAGGCTGAATGATAAATGATTACAGTTTAGTGTTTTTTCCTCTGCTGGGAAAAATATCAAATGCTCCCAGTGCTAAGATTACAGCAATTCTGGATCAGTGAAAAAGCTGTGGGTAAAAAATGATTTTTTGTCACTGGAGGTCCATCTGCTTTGGAGAAAATAAACTTGTGAAAGAAGTGAGAACTATTTCTATCACAGGAGTGGTCGGAATATGGTTCCAGACCCCATCTGGTGTTTCTACCAGCTGTTGGGCCCACTGCGGAGAGCGTTAAAGAGTCAAGCAGTATCAACAAATTCTGTAAAGAGCCATGGATAGACAAATACTGCGATGCACACAGATGCAGTTAAATACATACAATTTGTACTTATATACAAGCTTGAACAGACACACACACTAAATCTTCATGACATTCTCTCTTCCTGTCTTTGAGGTCAAACACTCTCCTGGCAGGAGCTGACCACAATGGCTCTCTAGGGAGGAGAACAGTCAGTGAACCACATACTGCATACTGACATACTGCAAACTATACATGACATTATAATTGGACTTTCAGCAGTTGTTCATTTAAACTAAGTATCATTTAACTAGCAAAAGGAAAGTCAACTATGACTTAATACGTTATTAAAAGAGTTAGTAGCAAAACCACAGTTTTAAAATGCTGGAAAATGTCAACTGCCTAAAAGAAATGTGGATGTGTTGTTAATACAACAGGAGGAAAAACACTATTAAAACAGCCTCACCCTTTCTTATGTTTTTGTTTGGTGATGTATTTCTGTCAGCTGGCCAAATGAATCACCCAACACAGATATAATGGTACTTAATGTCAGCATATTTCTGATACTCCCAATGCTCAGGCATTAAATGTCAAAAAAGGGCAGTAGCTTTCTCTTCAGATTCACCTTTGTATATTTTATGCTCTATTTAATCAGACAGTCTCTTTGGGATCAAGATCTGTTTTGCAAAGGAGGCCCTGGTTTGACGGTCAGAGTGAAATCAAACAAAAATTAATCTCAGTATTTCAGAATGCAACAAAGACACAAAGACTTGCACGTGACATGGCCCTCTAAGATACTGTGCTCTCCTTCTGTTTATCAAGTAAAAAATGTCAGTGCAATCCCTACCTATTATAGCTACATATTGAGCGGACAGATTGGCAATGTAGTAGTAGTATGTGTAAACAAAATCAAACCACTGAACAAATTCTTAATCTCTGTATGTAAGAGATAGAGATTAAGAGTATGAGTGTCTTTTTTTTGTCTGGGGGGATTCTCTAACATCTGAGTCATGCTAATCCTGAGTGGTGGAACAATGATCCACTGCAACAACTCTCGAAGTCTTAATAATTCTAGAGAAGTTCTCCCAGTCAGTCAGTTAGAAATGAAGACACAGAATGTAAAAACAAAATATTTTCAAAAACCTCAAGCAACTTCTGGGTTTGGCTTGGATTTTTGTTAAACAATTTTTGAGTCACTCTTGGCAGTGAAATGTGAAAATGCTGTTATCAAGGGAAATGTCTTATTCCATTAAAAATGGGCAGAAATACAGTAGTGCAAACACACACACACACACACACACACACTCACTGATAGTGTGTTCTCCCGCTGTCTAATTAACCTCACACAGAGAATGGACGGAAATAAGAGTAGGAGTGTGGTGGGTCACACTGTCCTGAGCACTTCACCAACATTCTTACTTTCCAAGTGTTTTGAATTAGCCTTCAGCTGTGCTTTGAGGTATTATTCCTTCCTTTATTCAGCTTTTCCTGCCCCTGGTTGGCAGCTTAAAAGACTAAATATTGACTTTATTGGTGTGTTTTTGTTTGGCATGGGAATGCTTCAGGCTTTGGCCAGCGCTGGACTCTTTGAGTGGCTTACCAGAGGGGTCTGGCATATAGCCTGAAAGTATAGCAGCTAATGATGGACACAGCTCTGCTCATCAGATGACAGAAGTGTGAATGGACAGAATCAGCTATATTGTTCCAAGTATATGCACAGCACTGCATTAATTGTCCATGGAAACCCATAAAGAGCAAATAAAGAATGTAATGGACTTAGGAAATTAATAGAGCATTTAACATGACCCCTGTGAGTTTCCTGAAGCCCACATGATGATGGATAGAGAGAGGAAAGGACTTGTCTTTTATCTTCTTTGTCAAGAAGCATCCCACAGCATTTACATAGAATAGAGTAGAGTGGAAAGAATCTGAATCACAATTGAAAAGCAAGTATCAAAGGGCTCTCTGCCAGGAGACATCAAGAGACACTCCATCTACAGGAATGGAGGCAGGGAAAACAAGGAGATTCACAAATCAACACAAACCTTGACAGATCTTTTTCCTACTAATTTAAAAACTATGTTAAAGATAAATCAAAAGACATTTTTGGAAGGTGATCCACCCATCAATGCAGTTCAGCAGTGAAACAAATCAATGCTGTTTTTCAGGCTGTGACACGATGTTCCCTTACTGAGTTATGTAAGGCCCAGCAATGCAAAATGAAAGTTGTTAGTGGCTCATCAGGGTGGATTTCCCTTAACCAGTCCTGTTTGTGAGTCATTTAATTACTGGTAAGCACGTAACTTCAGGATCTTTGCCTACAACTTGTGTCAGTGTTGTCCAAAAAATGTTTTGCATTGTGAGTTATAAAGAAAACTACATTGTTTCATTTAATATACTGTATCAAATCCTAAATAGTTGAACTATTCCTTTAATTGAACATAAAGTTTAATCTCACGTGACAAAATTGCAAATACACGATCAGACTTTATCCTTGTTTGAGCTTCATTTATTTATGCTGTAACATTTCTCATGGATGTTATCTATTGATGTTTTGGTTTTCTTACAAGGAATTGGATGATAAGATTCATATAATTTTAATTTTGTTTTGATGTCTCTACAAGTCAACACCATAATAGTCTTGTTAAGAGACCACACACATTTTGAGATGATTCCTTAAGACTTGATTGATCTGGACAAATAACCTACTTTAACAAAAGTATTTATGTAACTGATAAAACTGAAAACAAACAGCTGCATCTTTCCAATAACAAATAGGAACCAACAGTAACAATCAATGCTGCGCTGGATAACCTGGGTTTATCTTGCTCATCTAGTTGTCATGACAGTCATGTAAATTTCACTTGTGCATTCCTGTGGTATTAAGGCACTCATGGATCCCTGGCAGGAATTTCCCCTGGCTGTCTTTGTCTGTTTTTCTGCCGCGTCCCTGCCCTGCCTCTGGAGGTGAAGGAAGGTTCAACCACACCAAATCTGCAATCTGAAAAATCATTTCTTATTTTTCATATGCATGGTCTTCTCCTGATATTTTCTTGGCACCTGTCTTTGGTAAAAAGTGTACAATGCTATGAAAATCAAAGCATCTGATTATTAAATATGTTGCATATTTCGTGCAGAGTTTTGGCAGGTTCCTGAATTGAGTGTAAAAAGGTGTGTGTGTTTGTAGCCGTGTTTGTTTCAGTGTGTACTCATGTCAATGTTGAATTCTTTGTGTAATACAAAGGCGGAATATAATGTTCAACAAAACCATGAATACATAAAGGAATAGGATAACTGTTTGGATGATTATGGCAGTGACCAGTGGGAGTATCACTTTACTTGCAGACAAAAGAAAAGAGAAACCTGTGAATAACATCTTATAATTCTACCAGAAAAACAAGGAGCAATTCATGTCATTGCCTTGGCAACATCTTCACATTCTCTGCTGGATTTTTTTTTAAGTGCAGTTTGTTGCCAACAGGGGCCAGTTTTCATTGTTCTCTCCAGAGCTGTCTCCAAATTGTGCTTCCCAAGTGATTTATGAGTAAATTTAGACGATATCACTTGACTGCATAAGGCTTTGTGAAATCTTCCATAAGAGTTTGACATATTTACTGATGGCAAAGATCAGGAGAATGGAGACCTGGGTTACAAAGGCGAGGCTCTTGGTTTTCCTTCTGCGTCATTCCAGAGAAGTGGTGGTAGAGACATCATATCCAGACGTTTATGCAGGTTTGAGTGGACAATGCTTCCCTGTGTGCCTGTGCAGCATTTCTGTGCAGCACAGGATTACACAACTTGAACAAATAACTGCTATAGCTAGTTGAACACGTTTTAACTACTAACGGATCACATAATAAGATACAATGTGACATGGTTTACTAATGGCAACGCATACACAGATAATTGTCACCATGTATCATTTTAGAAATGTTTCTAGCCTAGAACCATATGTTTTTGGTTTACACTTATCGCTTTCACTGAGTCATTCATTGAGCTGCAGCTGCAGCTGTTTTCAGTAGCAATAGAGAGACAGACAAAGGGAGTGATAGCTAGTGGCCAAAATATGTCACTGTACAATTCTCAAAGCAGCCACCCAGGTACTGTCAGACATCACAAATTACCAAATACACAGTTCATTTATAAAAATCCTCTTTAAGGCCTGTATGTGTGTGTGACTAATGCTATGACTCTGTTAGGATTTTAGTTGTATTTTTTATTTCCAGGATTTGACTTTATGGTGCACTAGAGGTTGAGTCATCAATGTCACCAAAAAAAAAAGAAGGAAGAAAACACAACCACATACAGAGCCATGCTGTTTTCTGTATTGTGTTTGTTTTTGGCTGTTTGCATTTGTTATAAGTTACTGTGTGTAGGCCTCTAAGGCGCAATGTAGCATTCAGTATTGTGTCCCAGCAGAGAGAAACCCTGCATCTTGCTTGCAGTTCTATGACACAACTTTCATCACCACAGTTTGACAGCTGAAGATACAACTGTCACTGGCCTGACTCACGCTTGAAGACTGTAACAAATCCACAGTACATAATATAACAGGGTAAAATATTTATGCATCAATAGTGACATTTACAATACATGATTAGTTATTTTTTCTATATTGTTTGTATAGCATAGTATTTGTATATATTGTATGGTATGGTTATATATTAAATATATTATATACACTCATAGGCCACTTTATTAGGTACACCTGTAATATCAAATGCAATCCAATACAACAGCTCTGCTGTGAATTCTACTTTTACATAGTTATAATTTTTAATTTCTAATTTTTTTAAGTTAGAACTGTCAGAAAGGTGATACTTCTACTGTATGTTTATTATTGACATTATAGTGGGTGGTAGAGTCGTACTGAAGTGCATTATATTAGGAGGTTTTCTATTGTTTTGGCCCCTTCATTCAATTTAAATAGGGTTCCCAAAACATCTTCAGCAGTCATCTTACAGCATATTTATAGTTTAGCTTAGGTGAGATAGGAAATAGAGCCAAACAAAGTGGAAAGGGGAGTGCTACACGAGGCATTTTGATTCATTAACTTCCCCCATGCTTTGGGCTGAGGAGCTGAAGGGCACTAATACTGCCCAGAATGGGCTGTGACAGATTTTTGGTTAAACAAAAACATTTTTTCATGTTTTTTTCTTGAAGCTCAACCACTGTTCACACATTTAATAAAGCTACCATAGATGCTTGAAAGTCTTGAAAGTTCTTTAGAACAAACCTGATATGTAAAACTGCAATTTCTAAAACACCACTGAGGCTTTCAGCAAGATAAGACCATGGGTTCTGACATTTGACAAGAAGCAGGTCATGGGAACAGCATCAACACTAAAGTACACTAATGGAAAAGTTAATAATGTTATGTCATGAACACCTTTTTTTCTGTACTGTATTCTGAGTCATGTTGATTTTGTTCATTCATTAAACACCAACTTTTGTGGATATGGAAGCTTCAGTTCTCAAATTCATCCATCTATTAGTTTAGACAGTTTAATTGTACCTGAAGCTTTGACTGAACTGTCCCTTTTAACAAAGTGTAAACTGTGCTACCAAATGTTCTCAGCCAGCATGACAAGCACACACATTTCCACAACGGCACGCATGGATGCATACTGCACATTTACAGCTGTACACACACAAAAAGCAGAGCACACATGTGCTCAGACACATCTGTGAAACACAAGTCTTGATTAATGTCCATAGAATTTGAAAGAAGGGGTCTGAGCCTTTGATATCTGTATATCTGTGTTTTTGTTAGAGGGCCACCTACTCAGCACTATTTATACTCTGTCCAGCAAACATAATCCACATAGCAGGAGGGGAAGAGCCTGGTGAGAGTGGAAAGTTGTGGAAAATGTATGAGGATTTAATTAAATATGTGGATTAAAGACTAAAAATAATAAAACACAGAGTAATGACAAAGGGGGGCAGAAATATATTTATTGCTTGGGGCAATGAAAAAGGCCACCTGTGTGTGCATGTGTTTGTACTTGTACTGCTTCTGATACAGGTCTGTGTGTGTCCAGTCTGTGGCCTAATGTGGGTCAGGTTTGCTTTCTGTCTGTGTCCCAACCACAGACCTCCTCTGCTGGGCCATGGTGATGAATGATGTCTGACGCTGCAGTGTGTGCTGTCAAAGCAGATACTAGACAGTTATGGATAATGGATACTCTAGATTTTGTGTATATGTGTGGATTAGTTTGGGTCCGGATGAGTGGCAGCTTACTGATGGCTGTTGTGTTCAGGTGTTATTCTAGCATTATTGATTACAAGGTGACAGGAATGTGAAGAAAGGCTATATAATACCACAGCTGAGAGGGGTGAAACACACACCTATGCACACCTCCTCCCTTAATTTGTGTTTGTGCAGCCCTCCCAC
>OMLM01004471.1:100587-114882 GCA_900302695.1 Helostoma temminkii | reverse complement strand
TCCCACCCCATCCCCCACTTCTCCGATAGAATTACAAACCATTTACCAAATGTAAGGACAGGATGGACAACCCAGTTTGGGTTGCAGTCTTTACTTGTGGCAGATCAATCTCGATAAAAATGTTCATCCATCAGTCTAAAACACAGGCAGGTATGAGCTTATGAATCAGAGCACAAACTTAGAGCATACTTAGAAGTCAGAAGTGATTACCGACAAGACCCATGTGAAACAAAGATGCTTTGTTTAGTACAGCTGAGTGCTGTAATATACTTCTTCATTTCCTAATGAGTTTTTTCCTGATGAAGAAAACTTGGCAACCTTTAAGAACGTTTGTCTATAAACCACTGAGATCAATGTTAAAACACGTGTATGAAAATACTCACTCTCTTACTATATGGTGCACTATACAGGATGGTCGCCATTTTGTAGTAACTTTATAAATCTGTCCAATCTATTGTGCACTCAAAGCTTTAACTGTGGAACAAAACTACTATATGTAGCTTGTGCACAACCCCACAATGCACTGCACTCCACTGTAGAGATAAGAAAATTACCATTGCTTGCCTCGAACAGTTATTAGTGACAGCACAGCATGACAATGATTATCAAGTGTCTGAAATCTCAGCTTACTGCTCACTGTGTGTGCATTAAATAGGGAGCGGTGAATGAGTTTCTAGCCAGTGATTTCCGACACAGAATAAGAGTCAGATGTGGCCGCAGCTCTGTGAAGCTTACAGTGAAAATCATATTTGGCTAGACTAAATGCAGATGATGTGCTCAGCGTGTTAACAATAACATGCAAACAATGAGAGTGCTAACATAATAATGTTGAGTATATCTAATGCTTAAATGTTCATTATGTTAGTTTCATATTTTAGTTTTGCAGGTGTTTGGTCATTAACCAAATTATAAGACAAACAACATATTTGGGCCTGATGATGGTGCCAGATGAAAGGTCAAGTCAGGTCAGGTGTTCCAATTCCTCCTGAGGGAGACAGGAACGTCTATGCCAAATTTTACTGAAATCCACAGCAGTATAGATAAACACATGATTAATGTGTGAGGTGACTTGTCTTACTTTGAACCTATGAGTAAGGTTCAGTGTGAGGTTTAGTTTGTAATTAAATCTTCTATGCATGTTTGTATTTCACAAGTTAATGACATTCAAACCAAAAGAACCCAAAATGAAAGCAGAGCAAAATAAATTATTTTTGTCAGTCAGTTTTCTTCATTTCATATTTTTCCTTCACTTTTGTTCAAAATTGTTTTGTTTTCATTAGGGGAGTTTCCATTGTAATTATAAAATCAGATACAGAAGACATACATTCCAGCTACAGTACAGTATATCTTATTCTCTCATCTTTCCTGTCATCTGACATTTCTGGCTTAAAGCCTAAAATTATGGTTGTTTGATATTTTATGTTGTCATGGTAACTTAATTGGACAATGCTACAGATGACCAAAACCATACATTTGATTTAACGAGATGAAATGTCATAAAAGAAACTTTGCCCACAAGGTTCTTTCCCATGTCTTTCATCCTGTTCTCAGCTGCTAATGTTAATGATTTCTCTTATGTTTCAGCCAAAAGTAAACTTGCTCTTCCACTGCACAACATGTCATGATCATTACTGATAAATTAACTAATTTAATGAAAGTAATGTTCAAGGAATCATCCAGATTTACCAAGTCTATTCAGACATTTCAGGTACAAGGTAAAATCGCCAAGTCTTCATTAGCTATTCTTGTTTTGCTCCATAGCTGCAGCTGTGACAACATTAATGTCTGGGGGAAAAAAATAATACATTAGGGCAACTCAAAATCACTGCACGGGTGAAAAGGGGACAGGAGAGGATAAACCCAGAGTTCAGCTCCTGAAAATCTTTTATTCATGGCTAGAGGCCAAAAAGGGAATACAACCTGTGTCATGTTTTCATTTGACTAGTTGTGTGAACCAATGCTGAGATTTGATATCACACACACACATGCAGATATGAGGCGTGTCACCTCTCGTGTGTGTCCCCACCCTAAACCACCCACAGCCCCACCCGGAAACTACAACTTCCTCTCCCATTCATCTCACTGTGATTTTGTTTTATTTCTCAGGAGCTGTTTTACAAACTCATTTGTCAAGCCACACAAAGGTTTATAAAACCATGTGAAACCAAGCTTAGGAAAACAGTGGCAAGGAAGCTCTTTTTTTTATACACAGAGCAGGATTACAGAAACAGCATCAATTAATTTCTGAGGTTGTTGTATTGACGCCAACTGCAGCAAACTATAGACACAATGAGATACAGAGGTTTCAGTTTCAGAATGAAAGTTGGCTCTAATGGGAAAAGTCAAATGTACCAGAGGCTGCTTAAACTAGAATGAATCTGCAGCCAAAAAAGCACTCACTTGTTTGTAGGGAAGTAGTTGAGGTTTCACCAGTTTTGGAGGAGTAACTGGTGTTCAGAGGGTGTTGAGTACCTCCTGTTTTATTCAAGAGGCTCAGAGGTGGTTGTTGAATGACAGACATTCGTTTTCACCTCAGGGTGTGAGTTATATGTGTCATTGATGGTAAGAGAAACTCCCTGTAAATTGATACGAACCAGAGTCTCTCTGTCCTGCTGTGCAGAAAAGTAGAAACAGAAGAGGAAAAGGCAGAGAAGCAACAGGGAAAGATTTTCTTTTCTTTCTGGCAAGAGACAGACATAAACACAGACACATCATCAGTGACAAAAAGTGTTGAACTTATCCCCGGTATAATGTGTGTCATGAGCAACGTCAGTTGCTAATGGGTAAAGACAAAGTAGTGCAATATCACCCCAACTGCAGCTTAAAAGAATGAAAACATAGGGCTGAAGGTGCTGTAATGGTTTTCACTCATCAACACAACCACGATTAACATTTTTGTTGTGTTTGGGTTAATGAAAAATCATGATCATGTTAAATACTAAAAAGGTCAAAGGTGTCTTGAAAGTCAAGTGTTTAGCATATTTTACCACAATCTTATAACATGAACTACAGTGCTTTTATTACCTAACATAAGAAACTGACTGAAGATAATCCAGGTGCCACTTACATGTGATTACAAAGGTTAATTGAGAAAACAAGTAAAAGTAATTATACAGGAATTGCATCATTTCATACAAACACTCAGAGGAGAGATCTGGTTTTGAATTCAAATCTTTGTTCTTTTTATATGAGCTGAAAAACTAGAATCAGGAAGTATAGAGAATAAACAGATACTACCAAAGAAGCAGGAGTACGTTTAAGAATTCAAGTTGTAATGACATTTAATAATTTCCAGACAAAACTCAAATAAGCTGAACTACATCTTTGTCAACACACAGAACATGCTGTGTAGTTCTGCACTATGTGGTGAGTGAGTGGGTTTTGGCATGTGCTCAAATAGCACATTTCATCCTGGGTTAGAAATGTTCAGTAATGAAAATGTCAGAATATGGGGGAAAAAAGCAGAATTGCTGTATTGTGTGAGCTGTGTTAATTTGGGAGGGCAGAAACCGGTAAATCTACTTATGGGGATTTCCGTGCTATATCTTCGTTATAGAATTTCATGCATGCAAACATTAAATGACAGAGACTTTCATTTTATATATTGAAAAAACATCTAAGATAAGTAGGTATTGGTTCCAGAAAAAAATTACATTTTGGAGGTGTATATGTTACACTAAAAATAATGAAAATGCAAACCTTACCTCTGAATGACTGTGATCTATTTCCAATTCTTACAAAACCTCATTTTGGAAAAAACTCAGAAATGTTTCATGTATTACAAAGTAGAAAGAAAGAAATAGGAGGCAACTGCAAGTTTATGAAGCTTATTAAATTGGGTTCTAGCACAGTGATGTCATGTTGACTTTACAGAGACGCCCTGCTTTTGTCTGAATAAACAGGTTTGTTTTTCCAGTGGAATGCCAGAATCTGACCCCAGACAGGAACCAAAGGGGGACATTTGTCTGCTCAGGCATCATCACAGACAAAACATTGCATGCAACCAAAGCCTGGTATTTTTTTGTCACTTCAGGGAGGAACATATAGTAAATCCTACTATATTTTTAGCTGTCACTGTTAACACACCCTGACAGTTGAGGTAAAATGTATCAACACCTTCATTCTATCATTCTCCTGCAGGAGTCAAAACAAGCTATCATTACCTGCCATCAGTCTTACAGTGCTGTAGATAAGAGAATTCATTATCCATCCAGGGAGAAGGGCGAGTTGACAGAGTCAGCACTATGTCAAACATGACTAAACTATGCAACACAGCAAGGTTTTGTAGCTTTTGGGGTGCAACATAAGTTCTTGTGTTATTTTGCTATGTCTTATAATCCATTAATATTAGCTGCACACTAGGGAGAAACAATTAATATGAAGAGATAAGAAGACAGATAAGTTATATAAACAGTGAATGAAAAAAGCTGCACGATTCTTTCACTTGAAGTTAAAATCAGCCTCCTCTTCATTCCAAACACATTACTGGGTGCATATAAAGTATATGACAGACGTGCATTAATAACACAGGCAAATGTTTTTTTATGGATTTGTGCGCCTCCATAAGCCGTAAAGCAGCTGCTTTCTATTCCCTTTCATGTCTGTGATGTTTTATCATCGACTCTGACACAGGCGTGCCACTGAGCTGATCAAGTGGAGGGCAAATTTAAAGTTGCACATCAGGCTGAGCTCTTGAAGCAGACAGGATGTTGGATGAATTAGGTGACATCTAAACGCCGAAACTGTAGCTTGGGCACGGAATGTGGTATAAATCAGCCCACCTCCCCAAATATCAAGCCTTCACATGCAGCTATGTGTGTTCTGCCTATACAGTTACATTTGTGGCTCTGGAAGAGATTAGCGCTCCCACACTAACAATGGTTTATGATGGGCTTAACATTATCAGGAATGGGGTGGTGCACAACAGGAGATGCCATCACAAAACATTATCCAGGTTACATATGAAGTGTGGTGCAGTCTGCCATTACAGCAGACAAACTAATATTTTACTCAAGAAAACTGCCTTTGTGGGCCAATAGCAACCAGAAAAATATTTATAGAAAAAATGACTATGTGTAATGTGAAAGGGGTTGCAGTTGAGCTGAAGATTTATGACTTTACTATTTTTCTTATCAATGTTTGCATTTTATGAGCCATGGTCTTACTTTTTTATTCTGTCTCTTATCATGATTCTTTCAGCAACAGCCCAGCACCAAACGGCAGACAGATCAGGGGTTGGCGTCATTATTGTGATTATTTAGTTCCTTCACCTCATTTTTGTGCAATGTGTTTTTTGTAATAATTCTCAGACATTACACACATACATTTTGTTAAACCCTGAACCCTGTTGAGCCAAACACTCTGTAGAGTATATAATCCTCCTTTAGGTCTCCCATCTGCAGAAGTTTTCTCTGTTTTACCTTCCCTGAAACAGAACATTTAGGTGCACGAGCCATCTGCTCTCAAAGACCCTTGCAGTATCATCATTATTCCTGAACACAGCAACAGGACGTGCATTGGTTGGACTTCAGTTTCTCTTGATGTATGCCAGTGCACACAAAAATATGCCCTCAGCTTAATGTTATCAGGTCTGTGCTTGGAAGGTTAAATAACCTATGATTTTTTAAACTGACCTGTGTCATTGGTCCTTTTTGATCCAAATTCACGTTGGTTGGTCTTTTAACTCTTTCTGGCCACTTTGACCAAACATCTGCCCAGCATCTGGGTATAACACTGGAGTCATGGAGCGCTAAACTAACCGTATCCTCTGACTTTCTTTAGATTTACACCAAAAACTCCCAGTGAGCGCAATCAGCTGCTGCTTTCCATATTCAACTTCATTAATAATTCAAATGTATTCCCCAAAAGTCCTTATGTGGAATCCATGACAGACTAAGTGAAGCAAGTACGGACTTGATAGGGAATTGAACGTATTGTAAATGCTTAGTAATTGGCCAGAAATAATGTAGGTTTAATTTACAACTACAAAGGCCTGTCGTGTCTGTGTTAATATATCCTACTGTGCAATATCAGTGCGTTCAGTACATATGCAAAGTGTTTCCCTGAAGCAGAAAACATTTTTAAAAATCCATTTGATCTAAATTATTCTTCATCTCCATTCCACACCACCTCCTGTTTCATCATTCATTAATGTTACTCTCCTCAGCATAAAGTTGAAAGTATAGACTACCATCATGTTGAAAAGCAACACTCCCTTAACAGACTTATAGAATGTGATAATCACCCTTAACAATATAATGTAAATCACATGCAATCCAAATTTGACCAACATGGACATAAGTAGATGTAGTTAGTATGGTATTACAAGGGAAACCTTTTGCTTATTCCCATTGTTGCCAGTTTTGCATTTTATGTGTTAATGTTTATGTTTGGCACATCCTGTATTAGTAAGTCATAGTGAGAACAAAAGAGAATCAAAAGCAATTCATAACTGTAAAAGGAATCAAAGCACTTCACAGCATACGTGCCAACCCAAACACTGGACATTAGCTCATAGACTGCAGCATCTGGAAAAGATGCAATAGTTTGGAATAATGCTGTGATATTTAGTCTGAAATACAGTACAGCACCTCATTTGGAAGTATAATTGAAATTTATTCCAATGTAAACATTGAAGTTTAGCATTTGTATGAGTGTCTGGCATTATATAAACTTATATAAACATCAGTCCCAGAGTCAGCAACTCCATGCATCCATCACAAAAGAAGATTTTAGCCTGGAGCAATAATAAAAAATTAAACAACAAACTTGGAAAAACTATGCCTCGAGCCCCCTATGCTCTCGGGGTACCCTCCAGGTCTAATGCATAGCAAATGTTTTATGTTAATATGGTTTATTGATTATTCATGCTTTTCTAGCTTGTCCTTATCCCCTGTCTGTAGAGGTGTTGTGTCTGTAAATCCATTTTTGCTGAACTTAAACAACAACAACAACAATAATAATAATAAAATATCCAGCTTGTATAAAGTTACTTTACACATCACATCTTGTTTAAGGAGTTAGTTAGTGTAGGTTCAGTGACCTGGAGAAAGCTACCAGCAAAGTAAAACATCAAAAAGGAAAAAAGGGGGGGTTCAGGTCAGGTGAATAGGTCTCACATTCATCCACACAAGTAAGAAGAGAGAGGCCATTATTGTGACAGAAGTAATCAGTACATACCAGGAGCACTGCAAGATCAAGGCAGTGTCATAGGGAGCAGATCACACACTTAGATTGACCTTTGAAAACTCCTGTGCAATTTCCTCATTGGAGTAACCTACAACGCCCTGGCCTGCCTGCACCTCTGGTTCAGCACAGTTGAGCTGACCCTCACTTATTAATGCAAACTTTCAACACATCCTAAACTGTAATGTCTCAACTGAACTACCTTAAAAATGTCAAAACACTAAAAAATGTATATGAAGGCAGTTAAACTAGAGAAGTTAAACTATAAAAAGTAAAATAGTGTACATGAAGAAGCAGGTAAAAGGTGCCTGTGAGCAAGTAAGTAATAACTGGCTGCTTATTTCAAGAAGACAGACTGGACGGTTGCCATGTGCTGTGTCTCAAGGATAACTGTGGTATTTCTGCTGTTTCCCTTACAAGAATAGACTGAGAACAGAGATTAAAGGAGCAAAACAAAAATGAGTTACTGCCCCCATGTCTTCTATTCATCCATCCATCATCCTAACCACTTCCGGAGCCTATCCCAGCTGTGATTGGGCAAGAGGCAGGGTACATTCTGGACAGGTCACCAATCACAGGGATGACTACTCCAGACAAAGAGGCACCTGTCCTATCTGTGGATTAAAACTCCTTCTAGCTATGAGGCAACAGTGCTAACCACTACACCACTGTACCAACCATTCTATGTCTTACCATTTTGAAAACACATGACTGGAGGTGCATTTACCATGCACCTGTAAATTCTTCATAGTATTTCGACATATTCATACCATTGATGGTGCTCAATGTGCTTTACTTTGGTCTGTCTCCAATTCAGGGGGTGGAGGTAACATCTGTTTCTTCTTTTAATGTCTTTTAAAAAGATTTTATTGTACATATGATAGCTATGAAAAAACATATCTTTGTAGCTGATTCTTGATTGATTTGTTTGTTGTTTATGAATTGATTTCCTCAAATGTAGCATTAAAAGCTCCTCCGTTAAATAACAATATTTTGGGGACCTTGAGGCATGGACTGCATTAAGTTGTGAGATTACTTTGACATGAACCAAAGAAATCACTGAGGCAAAACATTTTCTCTTTATTTAATATATAACATAACACATGTTACACATTACTGCGCCAAAGGAATGTCTCTGTTCTTGTAGACACATGTTCGTGTCTCCAGTCTTTTGTAATCACAACATGAAATCTTTTCAGCATCCATGTGTAACCAATCACATGACAACATGTGTTCTATGACAGCATATCAAAACAATATTTGTTTCCTACAACAGATAGTGAGTAAACAGAACAACTCAATGTTTCTGACACATAACATGTCATCTCTTGGTATCAAGCTGTGGAACATGCCAACAAGTTATAAAATAATGCAGCGATGCTTTTGTTATTTGGTCCATATTAAACAACAGGTTGCTGCATATCACAACTGCTGCTTTGTATCAGAGTAGTAAAGCTATTAATTATTTAATTTGGTCATCAGGTGCAGTATTACACTATACTGTATATTTCAAAAGAGTTACATGTATCTGCTCTTTGAGCTCAGTAGTCCCAGCTGAAGCCTTCAGACAATGTTTGGAAACATTTAGAACATAAAACGGACTAAAATACACTTACTTTCCTTAAGTGAGATGAAGCTTCATGTCTTAGCACAAACAGTAAAAACGGGGAGAAAACAGCTCGTAATAATAATAATAATGTTGTTGGCTGTAAGATTAGACCAAATTTTGCATTTTGGTAAAAATTTACAACAATAAGACATGAGGTGTAAAATTACAAATCTAGTCTTTATGCTAACAATGTGCCTAGAACACACTTATATTTTTACAAACCTTAGTTGCATAAAACTCAGTTTCACTCGTTATGTGTCTGAAAGATTCAGCTGATGTGATATGAGGTTATGATTAATAATATGACAGCAGGACTACACTGAGTCAGTGGCTCAACTACAATGATGAGGCAGAGCTGTATGACGCAGAGCACTAAGCAGACATTGGCGCTTGAAGATTTTACATTACAAAATAAAAGAGACAAAACTTAAAAAAATATATAAATACACCTTGATAGAAAAAGATTAACAATATTGCTCTGCTGATACTATCAATATTCAATGCCTGGCAGATTATGTACATCACACACACAAACACACAATATGATCCTGCATACACAGTAAAGGCAATAATTTTATACATTTATGGTCACTGTTTGGCTTTACAAATGAGTGACAATATCCATCTGACTTCAGTATCAGCGGTTATAATGAAACTACTTTCTAAGTGCTTTTAATTAGTCCATCAAAGTTGATATTAGCCTGTCTTAAATCAAGCAGTTTTCATTTAAACAAATAATACTAGATTGATTTTTTTCCCTTTTCACTGTCATCTATGTCAAACATCATGTTTATAGTGAACAGATTCTGATAAGAACAAATCACAAAAGTTCATAATCACTTGGAAACAGTGTTCAGGGAATGCTCACTGGGTTTCAGATCTGTGGTGGATTTTCTACCGCTACAGCAGAGTACTCAGCATCGGACATGTTGGAAGCATCGATGAGGCGTGCCAAGCCCGTCCTTGTGGAGTATTTAAAGATGAAGGCCTTCATGAGGTCATAGCGGTAGTTTCTGTTTATGAAGTTGTAGAGGATGGGGTTGAAACAGCAGTGGAACAACGACAGGCACTGAGTGAGGTGTAAAGCCAAATAGATCACATTCTCCAGGCCACAAGTCAGAGGCACCAGACCCAGCTGTGACAGGGAATCAGCCAGGAGCACACCATGGTAGGGCCCCCAGCAGCCCAGAAACACCACGATATAGGCCAGGATCACCCTGCGACTCACGCGGCGCTCCTGCTCCACTGTGGATGAAGAAGAAGATGAGCGTGTGAAAGCTCTTGCTAGCAGGGCGTAGAAAACTGCAATGACAGGGAAGGGGAGGACAAAGCCCAGCAGGATGAAGCTCAGCTGCACTCCAACCATCCACTTTATGGGATTTTCCTCTGGGTACACAGGCCTGCACAACATGGAATCCCCATGTGTGGATTTCACAGTGTGAAGAAAGTAGGTGTCTGGCAAGGAGGCCACCAGAGCCAGAAGCCACACCCCTAAACACACACCACGGCGGATCATCTTCCTGCGCTTTCCTCCCTCATCGTCTCCATGCTGCGACACACTAAAGTAGCGGTCCACGCTCATGCATGCCAGGAAGAAGATGCTGCTGAAGAGGTTGACAGAGAACAGCAGGTGTGTGAGTTTACACGCTACCTCACCAAAAGGCCAGTGGCCATTCTGGGCCAAGGAGCTAACCCACACTGGCAGAGTGACACACACACACAGATCTGCAACTGCCAGATGAGCGATGTACATGTGTGTCTCATGGCGAGGGGTGGAGTCTCTTTGTGCACGGATGTTGACCCAGAGGACCAGAGCATTAGCAGCCAGGCCGATGATGAAGATGAAAGTGTAAAGGACACACATGGAGTAGAGCAGAGCATTGCGGTTGAACGCCGTGACACACACCATTGTATCCACGCTTGATATGTTGCTAAAGGTCTCGGACAGGTTTAGTTCATCCCATGATACCAACAGGTCATCCATCTCACTGGCGCTCATACTCATTTTTCAGGGCTGGGAAGTGATTACAGACCGCAGGGAAGTAACACACACCACCTTTGACTCAGGCAAATCCTGCAAAAAAGGAAATTAAATCATCATTTCTTGCAACTCACATCTCTCTGTGCAAATATGACTAAATGATGCTACTTCCCACATTTGTCCTTCTAGTGTCATATTCTGCCAAATTTACTTCACCTACTTGGACTCAAACTGCTTAAACTAATAAAACATAAGGAGCTAGTGGCGTGCTACCACATCCTGAAGAATCTTAATGTGGTTACCTTGTTAAAACATTGATTTCATGAGTTAGTGGCTCTCTGCTGTCACTTACATATGAGTTCTCAATGATTGATGTGTGGTCAGGGAGCAGTATAATAAATGTTTACATTAGCTCCGCCAGCACGGTGTAGATTATACATAAGGAAATGGGATCGAGAACTCCAAACAGGGTGTATTTCTGGAGCGTATCGGGCATTATGAGATAAAGTGTTGGTCAGGGTGGGAAACCTGAACCTGATGCCACTTTAAAGAATGTTTTCCTTAACTTACTTGTCATAGTAAAATAACCCCATGTTTCTCTTCTCTGGAGACAAGCAAAGGGGAGAGTGAGAGGAGCTGTCACCACCCAGATGATCAAAGAAAAGGTTGCTCATAACCTTAAATACGTAACATCTGAATCTAATAACACATGCGCATATGCACACAATTTTAAACAGGGTACATAAATGCTACAAGTACTGTGACTGAAGCAGTATGCAAGATCACAGTGGCAGTAGTGTACATCTGTACAGCTGGCATGTAACCTTTTGAGCCTAGGGCCACTGAAATGTCCAGCCGTGCTTAGCTGATCTGACTTATCTTCATGGTTTTTTTGATGTCTCTCTCAACTCTGCTAACTGGCAGGCTGCCACAATGTGAGAGATCATAGGTGAAAGGTGATAGATCAAAACCAGAACATGAGCGGCTTAACCTTGCTGTTGCCCCAGACTGACTTGTACGCTCACGGAGTGAATTGTGAGCAGAGACCAGCGGGAGGCTTGACGCCTGCAAAACGCTCTGATCATGATTAAAACGAGGGTCACCGACCACTGGGTGACACAGCACGTCGGCGAGCAGTGAAATGTGACTACAACAGACATCTGTCTGTGTGGGAGACGTGAACATTACACAGGATAATTGGCACAAAAGTGACAGAAGATGATGAAAGAAAAGGCTAAGTGAAAATAAGCATATACATGCACACCTGGATCACATTAAGATGTGCAGCTGTCTAGTCTGCACTATATCTGCCACTGGTATGTACAATCACTTCACTTGTAAACTTTAATTATTAACCACTTGCTCCTCTGGGTCATATGATTTTTAATATATAACATGTATTTGACTTTTTATGGTCACTGGTTAATTTCCAATTCAGATTTAGGCATACAAACATATGATGAACCTCAGTGTGCTGTTTATGCATCAATACACTGAAAAAACTACAAAATACAATTATCACATAGTTCGTAATATATTTTAAATGTTCTGTATCAATGTAATTAGTTACCTTTTGTTATTTTTATGTGCATCTACTCCTAATAGGAGCAATCGGGTAATAACTTAAAAACATTTATCTGATAAAAACTTTGAATGCCCTAGTTGGTGACGTATCTAAATGCTAGTGGCATCTCTGTCTGTGATAAAAAGATGCTCCACATTTAACTTTCCATTATTTTGACACAATGGGGAGTGCTATTCATTCTAAATGAGGGATTTTCTATGCTGAGATAATCCCTCACAATGGAGTCTGTCTAACTCCCTCATATTATATGGAAAATACCTGTAGGTGCCAGGTAGCCCCACAGGCTTCAAGCTAATTAACCTTTTAACACCCACACCATCAGATAACACAGACAGTGCACGGAGCCCATCTCTGTTTCTCTCTGTATCTCTGGTTCTCTTCTTTTCTTCGCGCCCTCATCCAGTTTCAAACTCGCTGAAAACGTCTTTTGTTTCCCAATACACAGAAAATAAAGCGACAATAGGACATTTTCATGTGCTAATGATGGCGACTAGAACAGTGCAGGTGCAGCATGTTTGTCCGAAGTTAGTGCTGACAGTCTCTGTGCTCTTTGCAGACTTTATTTATGGATGAAATGTTTGCCTTGTGGGACAGCACTTCATGTTTCCGTGAGGACGCGCAAGTAAAAAATACAAAGAATGATCCTGGCAAACACATACGTCATTGTTGTCATAGTGGATTTATATCAGGCTGTAAACAAACATTCTTATCAGATGTCAGTTTACAGTTGTTTGAATGAGGAGTCAAACAGCACAGAGGCGCTGGGAAGATGGAGACACAAACAAATCCCAGTGTTAAGGAAATATCCCTATAACAACTTTCTGTTTCCCTTTGCCAAAAGACAATATTGAGTAGACTTATATAATGTAAGACCGGGTATACATATTTAATAATACTGTAGTTGTCAATAAAGCTTTTAATTTAATGCGAAGTATTTTTCCTATTAGAAGTAAACCGTGAAACTCGCAGGCACCGAGCATCTCTGGGGTTTTCAAAATGTTGTTAAAAAGCCGAGAAACTACACATGAGATCATTTCAGCAGCTTACCTGTTGTTAAGTTCCCTTCTCGCTGAGACCGTCGTTCCTCTCGTGAAAAACCGATTTCTCTTGTCTTACTTTGATGGATAACTTCTGCTTTACTGCAGTAAAGTTGTGTCTCTATCTGTCTATTCCCTCCGCCTCTGGAAATAAAACTGAACGCGTTCCTCGTTCTGCACTTGCTGATACCACAAGAGCTACGCCTCCAAGGCTGGTCCTAACAGATATGCGTATTGACTTGGCATCCCCTCAAGCGCTCAATAGACAGAGAGAAGCCCGGCGAGTTTCGGCCAAGCAGGAAGCAAAAACGAACAGTGAATTTCCTCCCTTCCATGCACCATATGCAATAAATAATGCGTCATTTCATGCGACATTGCCGACTACTGAAATACACAGTATGCCACTTCATTGACATTTTTAATGCTGTTCAGGTCAATACCTGTGCAAAGCCTGAAATAGCAAAAGGCCTGTCATCTAATAAAAATAATGTTGTATAGCAAATGCTAATTTAAAACATTTTTAAATTACACTGTAGCAGTGTTTTCAATAATGATTAAGTATTACAGATCATACATACTAAAAATATCATGTAACAGTCTATTAAATTGGATGTTATACCTAAGTTACCATATGGCATACAGGTATTCAACTTCCTCAATATGCTATAGCATAATGGTCTTTATTGAAATTATAATTTTATAAGGGGTAACCATCAGTGTTACACAAAATCTGAAATATTAATATATTGTATGTACATGAAAACATGTTAGTTGTTTATTCTTACTGTGAGTCTAGTCTATCACATTATAATATTACCTTGTCCATGTTTTTATATATATGTAATGTAATGTAAATGTAACTCAATCATGTTATTCCTACTATGATATGATCTATTCT
>OMLM01004471.1:82586-99416 GCA_900302695.1 Helostoma temminkii | reverse complement strand
GGGGGGGGATTTGTAAGTCTTTTTGATAAGCATCCGTAGTCCTGTAGACTGTTGCCAACCTCTGTTCTGCAGTCGCCATTCACAGAGGCCACACTGGGAACAGCAGGGGTGAGAGGCTTGTGTGTGTGTGTGTTGTCTGAGAAAAGCTGTACAACTACCACAAAACATTTGTCAGAAAAATGTTATGGTGAAAATTCTGGATGTGTGTCTACTGATGTCAGGGGTTGAGCAACATCAATAAACACAATTTTCCAAATACTTTTTAATGCATGTGAGAAAATATTATGATGGGACACTTGCTGGTCAACTATACCTTTCAAAACACCTGGTGCTTTTAATGTTATGGTAGAGAGGGGTCAACATGGGCAAGCTGACCAGTCTGCATCTATTTAGCCCTAATACATTGTGTTTTCTAATACCTGTTGATCTTGGTAAACCATTCAATGCTGACCTATGTCCACCACAACATTAAAACCACCAGTTGTGGATCAATATATGTCCTTTCTCATCCATGTTTTTACTCTAATACTTCATATCCTCAAAGCTCTGATCATCTGTAATTTTAAATACATGATGGGCCAAATGAATACAACATAAAAACTTTCCAGTGTTGAGCTCAGTGTTTTGGATTTCTGCCCTGCAACATGTTTGATTCTCTCTCACTTGCAAGCAGCTGTTTTCAGTGAAAGTGATAAAGCAACCTCACACTAAAATGCTCAAGAATAAATAGCAGAAAAAGACTAACTTTCATGATCCCCTCCCCACTTTTGTGGCTGCTTACCATATTGCCTTTCTTGCTGCTGCCAGCTCTGTTTCCCCTGACTCTGCCTTGTTGAATTGGGTCAGCCCTAATCAATCTCATTGGTTGCACCTGTGCCACTCCCTGTATAAGCAGCCTTCATCTTCACTCTCATTGCCAGGGTCTTTGTTTCTTCATGCAGACATGCTCGAGTTCTCTTTGTTTTATGTCTGCCTGTTTAACCCATCTGTATAACTGTTGCTTGTTACCTGAAAACTCTGTTTACTTGTCTGTCTGACCTGGAGACCTGCCTAGACCTTCACCTCTGCCTGACCTCTCTCCAAACCTGTAAATTGGCTATCTGTTCCTAGGAGTTTGGATTTCTTTTATGAGGGGATTGGATTGTGGATTGGATACTGTGAATTGGATTTCTGCTTTGGGGGGTTAGAGGATTCTGTGTTGTTTAGAGGATTGTGGATATTGAGGAATTGTGCTTAAGGACTAAGGGGAGGCTTTGTCATCGTGTGGCTTAAATGAAAACCATACTCACCTGCTTTCTTTGTAGCTATTTAATTCTCTGCTCATGCTGTTTCTTTACGCACCCTCAAACAGTTAGGATGTCAGACCACACAGCTTTTGCCATCTTATCACCAGACAGGCAGGGGTATATTGTCTTTTCAGCCATGCTAACCACCATTCTCCAGTCTCTGTTCTCCTGAAACAACCTGCTAGTTTTTCTTGCCTTTCAGTAATGGTAATGTGCACACATACATACACTGACATTTCTGTCTTGGGCCCCAACTCGTCTGTCTCTGCTCCTCTCAGAAAGGTCCTTATACTCACCACAGATCCACTGCTGCAAATCCCACTCTCCTGTGTCCTTTCTTTATCATCAATAAACATAACATTGGGTCCTGTTACTTTGACTAGCCTTTGATCACAGTGGCTACTAATATGCCAGATATGTCCCTCTGAAGTTAGTGGAGACCAAAAGAGAGCAACAGAGCTCCTAAAGTGGATGCTGAAGTTGCATACATCAAGGGTCAGAAACATAACTTTGAAAGAAAGCAAAGATTTTGCTTTGGATCTGCAGGAGCTATGATATCCACTTAAAATGTCATGTAGTATTGACTATTTCTGTAGCCAAAACTGTATTTTGCATGTTTTTAAATTATAAAGCTCTGTGAGAAAAAAGCTGATGTTAGGTTCAATAACTATCCCTTACTTCATTTTGGTTTTGACAAAGACAATGTTTGTGGGATGCAGAGTTTTGTTCTCTTGGCATGTTCATGCTTAATACATGTCACCCAGCGTTTTATCTTTTATTATTTAAACACAAATTTGGATAAAGGATTGGTTTCCGCTCAGTTATTCTTTCAGTATTTAAGACCGGGCCAAGTTCTGCACACACATTCTCTCAAACAGGATAAACAGAACGATCAAGAGATAAGGGGATGGAAAAGAGTAGGCGACAGCAAGAGGAAAAGAGGGTAGCCATGACGTAAAAGAGAGAGGGGATGGACAGGAGTGTGGGAGAGAAGTTGAAGCAAACAGAAGAAGAAAGATTGAGAGATATTTCTAATGGCTGCTGTTTCAATTGTAGTATAGCCCTGCTTCACAGTGGGGGGCCTAACTGATGCAGTCTATTTTAGTGCAAATCTACATTCAGAGATTCTTTTTCAAACTCTCTCTCAACCACATCTTTGCCATCAACGGTCTACTCCCTCACATTCCTCCTGATCCACTGCTCATCTCACTCAACTTTCACTTAATTACTTCCATTTGTAATTATTTTTCAGGAGGAGTTGGTCCTGTGTGAGTGAAACTGAAAGCACATGTGTGTGCACAGGCAGTGCATGGGGCTGGTTAAGGAGTATGTGATTGTGATTATCATTGGACCATAAACAGAATTCCAAGAATAAGGGATTGGCAGCTATTTGTTAAATTTTACTGAGTTTTTTAAACCAGTTTTATGACTCTATGTATGGTATTGCTTGTGATGAAGTGATCTTTTGTGTCTCTAAGGGATCTGTCCATGCAGGTGCGTGTTTGGCAGGAAGAGTGCGTCCCTGTCAGGAAATGTAGCAATCAAGGCATTCCACACATTGACAGGACCTCCCTTACACCAGCCCCGAATGTGAGTGAAAGCTGAGAACTGTTCATATGTCAAGCATACAGAAAAGTGAGAATATACTAAGAGCCTTTGTGTTAAATGGGTATATGAAATACATTACTTCTTAAACCTGTATTGTGCCATTTCTAGGCAGTGTAAACAACATGAACAGCTTTTAAATTCATAAAATGAACTCTAATCAAACTGTTTCTTATTTATACTTGGAGTTAAGCTTCTGTCCTTATGGTGAATGCAACTCCAATATTTACTCTCCTTTAAATTCCAGATTGTTTGCACTACACCAACTCCTGAGGGAAATATCCAGCTCTTAAGCAGCTAAATGCAGCTCTGTGTTCACCAGGTTGTCAGTAACTTTGTCTGTGGAGCTAGTTGCATAAAGTGGGTTTTTAAGAGTTTTTTTTTTTTTTATGAAAATGACTGCCTGCTGCAACAGGAATAAACACTGATGAAAGCAGTACGGGTGAAATGAAGATACTGAAACATTCCATGGAACTGAGGAAAATAAGAATCAGGTAGTAATTCTCTGTTGATTTGTTCACCTTTTTTTAAAACACAAATAAGGGCCTATATGCATGCTAACATTTCCTAATGGTAGCATAGCATGCTAGCAAGTTTAGCTTGTTAGTTTAGCATGTTGGTATGCTAACATGTGCTAATTAGCACTAAAAACATTAGCCGAGGTCAATGGTAATGTCATACCAAAAATAAAATTGTTCCATAATAGCTATTGTGATATTTCAGTCTGTACCATTAGTAATTTATATGTATCTTTTCTGCTTTCTTGCAGAGCTCTCTCTTCACTCTTATTTTTTTCTGTCTATGACCTCGCTGAATCTGTCATTGCCTTCATGCTTAGCTGCTGTCCATAACTCGCTGTGGCTCATACAGTCCATTGACTTTGTCGATCATCTTTGCATGCAGCAGTAACTCAAACTCAATGTGCAAGTTCTGTTTTCTTTCAACCTTACAGGGTTCTGTTCAGCCACACCATTTCTGTGACACATGCATACATACAAAGAAATGCATACTCACACCATGTTCATTATATGAGAAGGGTCACTGGGATCATGCAGACGATGGGCCATAGCTGAGGAAAAATCTTGCTCCAGGGGACAATTTGTGACCCGTATGGCTCAGTGAATGACAGAACCTGTCCACAAGATGCATGAGAAGGTGTCCATCTCATTGCGCTCCCTGGGGGCTGCAGCTCTGTATAGTAATCCTATACTGATGATACTAATGTGCTTGACAAGACTGTACCTCTCCATGCTGCTGAGTTCATAGACAAGGTGGCTAACATTCACCCTTATTGTCCTGTTACGCTAAATGAAAAATGGGCCATGACGGCTGTTGGAATGTGCTGTGTTTTGGAGACGCCTGCAGCAACAGCTTCACTGGCATTACCTGTAGGTATGCACAAAAGCCCAAGTATTGACATACAGCCAATGGGGTCATGGTTTAATTTAACTTGATTTTCAAACTTTTAAGTTGCATCAATTGTAAACAACCTTGGTTAACATAGACAAAGTGACATTTTAATTGCAAACAGAAAAATGTCCAGCTTGAGCTTTAACACTTAGTGAGACTAAGAAACACTCCAGACTTTATTGGATGTAAACAAGACTATACAGCACTCAAACAAGATGATGAAATAAGTATAGTATCGTAGATAAACATGTCAGAAGAATTAAGCTTGACATATTTTAATGGGGAGAAAAATCTTAATGGTAATACACTGTAAATATCATTTTTAAATAATTCCCTGTGGAATTATTTAATGTGCAACATAACGTGATGGGAAAATTACCTCAAGCCATTTTTCTCTGTCCCAGGTGGTTCCCATTCGCTGATCTCTCCAATGATCACATACACACAAATGTGGCACTGCAGGGGGATTGTGACCAGGATGTGGCAACCCAAGCAGCATCTGGAGTTAAGCCTTGTGTGCCTGGAGCTCCTAGTGCTAGTACTCCTATTCATCTACAGTTTCTAGTCTCATCCATAACCCCTGAGCATCTTGTTACATCTATTACTCATGGACAAAAACATTAGAGCATTTGCAGTCTTTCATTGTTTACACAGATGTTTCTTAAAGAAAACCCCAGAATGAAGTTTTAATCAAAGATAGAAATGAAATAGCAGTCAACACTGGAGCAAAGGATCAAATACAAGTGAGGGGCAAGATGTGCTGTTTTACCATATGTCTGTTTCTCCCATCACTCCACAGCCTGTGTTGGTGATAGTGGAGGTCTGCTCCTCATTACAATATAGAAAAGGATTTAGAGAGGAACGTAATGGCTCACTGCAGTCTTAACCCTGTCACTCACAGCCACGTCCCTGAACCTCCCAGCCACATTCAACCTCTGCTTGTAAATACAAAACAGCTTTTCTGCCTCACATCAGCCTCCCAGTACTAGGCACTCTATACATCAGTGCCTGAATGGAACCAATAGCCGGATGTCCATCCATTCATCAAAACCATTATGGCAGACCTTCCTTGTAAGAGTTTGAAAGTTGCAAAGTGCAGGCTTGTCTGGGCCCTATCACTGCCAGCCGAGCTGAGTGAAGTGCCTGTCAGGATCTTGATTTGTGAAAGCGTTTGCATATATCTGGTAAACTAGAGTCCAGTTCTCTAAGGAATACGCCTCCAGTGAACTTTTAAAATCTTAATGGGCAAAAGATGCGTGAAAAGTCCCATTGTGGTAAAAGTTTCCTGTGCATTTTCACACTGGTGAGTGGAGGAGACTAACACAAAAGAAGGATGGAGATGAGGTTGAAAAGAGTAAAGCATGAAAGACACATCCTGCATAAGTTCATAAAAAGAGGAAGAAGGCAGCAATTGTTATTATTTTTTTCACCCATGTTTTTCTCCACTGTTTTGGACCTTGCAAATAGCTCCTTGGCTTTGTTTGTGGTTGTGTTCCTCCACAGCTGTTATTAAACCCTTATCATATTCCAAACCAGCTGCTTAGGCTGTGATTACAACATAGAGCCCTGTGAGATTCATCTTTGATACTCATACACCTGCACTTTTAGATTTGTTTAAGAATTTTTCTAGTAGATTTTACACTGATTTATAAACAAATAAATGGTATGTTTGAGCCGTAGAAAGGTAGGAACATATAGTTTTTTGTGAAACTATCAATGTCATATTTTTTCTCTTTAAAAGGATTGTGGGAACCTATCTATGCGCTGCAAGAAAAAACCTTGATTTAAGAGGTTACTCTGATTGGTGTAGTAGGGGGATGATTGTGCTCAGATGTCACAGTGAATTCCTCAGTTACACAATGATGGGGAACATACAATGGACACTCTGTGACACAAAAGTACCCTTTATGCTTTAACTGAAGTTAAAGCACAAAGGGAAACACTGGTAGTTCTTCATTACAAACCTTTCCTGCTGCCAATCTTAATATAACTACCCTGAGCTGTGCCTCACTTTGCCCATATAAATGCACACATGGACTTACTCACACACAGCGTTCAACAAGCTGGGGTTTTCCGTGCGGTGTAATTGATTGGATTTTAATGTAGCCCCTGAAAGAGGGAGAGTATGGATCATATAAATAATTTGGCTAATTTCTCAACCGACTGCTTTTTCTCTCGCATTTCACCAGTTCTCTCTCTCTGTCTGTGTGTGTGTGTCTCTCTCTCTCTCTCTCTCTCTCTCTCTTTCTCTGTCTGTTTGGATCACAGTGTTTAATGGCTGCCCTGTTGTTAACCCTGTGACATCTGGTGCAAACACAAGGACCCATTTACAGCCTAATCAAAACACCCATAAGTCAGCAAAGTACAATCAATTGCATATGGTTCAGCAATGCATTCTCAAATGAATTGCTCAAATCTTATCACATGGAATCAAGAGAATCAAGTATTAATGCCATTTGTTGTATTTACACAATAAACATTTACATTATTACATTCATTTAGCAATAGTTTGACATTTTTGGAAACATTTTTTTTGCATAAATGAGAATAAATGGAATGTAAAAGCAACAGTGACATGAAATGCAAATACGCGGCTTTGGTATTAGAGCCTCATGAGATTAAATATTGGTGTGGAGCTGTTTTCAGACAACCAGCAGAGAATCCACAAATTTACTACAAGGTATGGCATATAGCCCACCAAAACACCATAACATTTTCTATTTAAATTTCTGTTTGAGTTCAAATTAAACAAGATATATTGTAACATTGGTTGATTAATGATCCTTAAAGCTGGTGGTAGATTTTGTTTAAGCTAATTGTGTCACACTGTCCAGTCTTTGTGCAAAGCTGATCTTAAGATGATGTCAATCATTTCATCTACCTCTTAGTGAGAAAATGTCCTAAAATGTAAATTCAATGTCATTTGACAAACTGTTACTCTACTGTCTGCTTGGTGAAAACATGGCTTAATACTAAGGTCCACTCAACCCTCAGACTTCCTGTAAACATTATATTGCTATTTTTTATCTGAACAAATGTGTGTATTTGAGAAAAACAGAACTGTTCCATTCCTGGTAGAAGACAGTTCCGACTTCCTCCCATTGAACTAGCCAAAAATGGACTTCCCTGCCGCCAGGGTGGGAGAACTAGGATGGACAATGGGTGACCAGGATGGACACCGGATCAGACGCCATGGTACAACCCCTACAAAAATAAATACTCAGTGCCACCAAATCAGCCAATTCTAACTCCAACACTATGGTTTTCTGTCTGGGACAATGACATATATAGATAAGCACTACTCAAAATCTCAAATTGACAATTGCAGGATCTGTTCACATTATGTGTAGATACAGATAATTATATGGGTGAAAGAATTTACTGCATAATTACTCACACTCTTCTAGCACTTATTTCACCATATTGTCATCATGACTCCTGTCATGTGGTAAGAAAATATTTATTTAGCTGAGAAGCCTTAAATCGTAGCGCAATAAAAAACAATAAAAAATGTCACAAATACGTCACTGAATAATTTAAAACAAAACAGTTTTTTCTTTCATTTTCTGAACCAAGACAGGTGAGTATCAAACTAGCCCTGACTCAGCACAAACAAACACATGGTGACCTTGTGAAACCCCAGCTGGGAAATATGCATACCATCCAGTTCCTATGTCTCAGGCTGTGGTGGGGACATCAGAGTGCAAAGCCATTTCCTTAAGTGTGTGCACCCACCCCATTTCCCTTCCCCATCTAATTTCCTACATACCCAAACAAAAGCTGCTTCTCTGGGAAAAGTGGCTCGCCACTTATGTTTCTGTGTATAGCCCAACCCTGCATGCAACCAAACTGTTTGGTCGTCAGGATGTCTGTATACAAGGTACAAGCTTAAACCAGACAGCATGAAATATTTGTTTGTTTTGTTCAAAACAACCAGTCCTAAACAGTTTGCTCACAACAGACGATTACTCATCGCACGTACGGGTTCACATCAATCTGTGGCATGAAGCTTTTATTGCATTGACAGAACCAAAAAAGCACAATGTTACTCTGGCTGCTGGGTAGAAGTGCTTTCCCCAGGTGCGTTCCCACAGTCGGAACAAACTCTTTGTTTCTCATGAACTTTAAGCCTTATCTGGAAACCCTTCTTCCTGTCAAAGCAGTGAGAGGAAGTAAAGGAGAAGGACATTGCTTTAAGAGAGCTAATACATCTGAGGGCCTAGATTTGATTCTGGAGCTGGGACCAGGGCATTTTAAAAATGTTTAGGGTTACAAGTGTTCTTTAAATCTTCAATACTGAATAAATAAAAGGCAAATATATGACAACAAAATTGTGATTTAAATGAACACATTCAAAGCTTTCAGCTCATTATAATGAAATTATTTTTATTCTGCTTTAGAAATCAGCTTATATTGCAAAATATTTCACTGTGCTTAGTTTTAAAATAACAGAGTTTTCTTCCAGGTAAATTTTATTTAATTGCAGTCATTTTATTTCAATTTTTTTTTATTGAAAGTTGTATTTTATTTCATAATGCTATTTTCCTCAGTGGTCTATTCTGTTCAAAATGCAATTAGCAGAATTACTTTGTCTGTCAGTCAGCACTAGTGGGTTGGACCTGCACACCAACTGGCTGATCCTTAAACATCAATTAGTTTTCCTGGACACCTGCTCCCTGGACTGGTACAGCTGGAACATGCTAGGGCAAAAGTCATGGGTGATGGAGGCCTGGCATCAACTTCCTTCAGTTCTGCTATTTAGCACTTCAGATAGTGCACACATCTACTCCCTACACTGTAAATAGTGCTACAGCTACACATGGCTGACGTTAATTCAGAAGACAGTGATGTTTTCTCTCCTAACAAGTTTTGTTGCTATGATGAAATCAGAAAGCACATTTATGCCCCATTGACAAAACTCATTAAAAAGCTCACCTGGGCAGACAGAGACCAACCAAGCAGTCATAACCTAATGTTACTTACACTGAACAGTGTTTCATGGACTGGGGCTAGCTGTCTTAGCCTTAGCATTTGGTAATGTTTCTAGACTGTTGTGATGTGAACTTGACCAAGGACAGCTTCATTACAAATACATTGCTGCTGCAATGACATTACTCTTTCAGACTGGGGAAAAGGTTAGCAACCTCTGAGTTACTCAGAAACTGCCTTTTTTCCTGCAGCCATGCCATTCACAAACATTGTACCAAAATTAATTATTCATGCCCAGTTTTTTTACTTTAGTCAGAGTTGCAGCTATATTTCAAAGTGCATACCACCACTTGCTGCAGGAGTTTGCATTGCACCTAAATTGATACTTCATGGGTTATTGCTTGTGGATGAGTACAGGAGCAGTCACAACTGGCTCCACCCTGTCTGCTTTGACAGAATGTCATAATTGGCATTATGCAATAAATAGGACATCAGGAAAACCACCATTATGAAATGAAAGCTTACTTTTGAAAAACATTGAAACGAAACTAATGGAATTAAATAAAAGCTGTCTGCAATAATTTGTTATGAGGAAACAAATTGGCATGAAGTAATATTTCACAATGCATTAGATGAAATACAAAATTTTACATAGAACTATATTTAGAAAATGTTCAGTTATTTCAAACATATTTTCCTTTTAGTTAATGCAGTTATTTCATAACATCCCAATTTGAACATTTGAGTTAAATAGTTTACAAAAAAATTCTTAGATCACCTTTAGTTTAACTTTTCAAATATCTAAAATGGTCCATTAATGTCCAAAAAAAAAAAAAAAAAAAAAAATTTAAATGGGATGATTTTCACAATAGTCAAGTGTTGATGCATCTTGTGCCTAAAAGTTTACCATCTTCAGATACGATACTTTACTTTTGAGTATGCATTAACACAAGTGTTTGTCAGATTTGTACCAGTTGGCTGGTAAAGTGTGGCCCTCACCAGTTGCTCTAATGCCTATAAGAACACTGTCTCCATTAATGTTGACCAGAGTCATTCTGATGAGTGCATTGCCCTTAAGACGCAAGAACATGAACCAAATTAGTGCAACCCAAATCATTTACCTTAAATGCCCCTATGTAAATAAAAACATGCACTGTACCCAGGCTAGCCAGCCCTTAATGACTGAATTACCAAGAGCAGGATATTTTCAGCACACTTTATTTATGCCACTTAATCCCTATAGAACACTGAGGCAGTGGTCTTCAGACTCCAGCTTTCAACTGACTGTTGGGTGGTAGTGGTTTTCCCAGGTGGTGCCCCACAGTCAGCCCAAACTCCTTGGAAGCATGTTTCTCATGGACTTCAGGCTTCAGTTGGAAGCCCTTTTCTCCATCAAAGCACTCTAAAGGAGTGAAGGAGAGTGGCTTTTCTCCTAGGAGGCCTTGCAGTCGTGTACGCCAGGCTTCCAGCATGGCGCTGCGGGCCTCAGAAGAAACATGAGCTGGAGCCCAGAAGATCTGTGGGGCCATAACCTGGAACCCACAGTAGTGCAGGATACCATTCTGGAGATAGAAATAAATAGTTACAAGTATAAATTTACTTAAATTTCCAGTTCATTCATGCAGAAACTATACCTGCAGGGGCCACAGTGTGACATTCATGTCTCCATTAATGCCATCTGCACTGAACATAGACTCTTGAGATCCAGTGGTGAAGGATAACATCGCTTTCTTGTCCTGTACAGAAAGGAAAATTCATGATTTAAGAGGACGAGCTGTAGACTATGCAAATCCTTGAGCTCCTTACTATAAGAGCCCTTACCTTGAAGACTCCCAGGCTGTATGGCTTATCCTCAGAATAGGCAAAGCCTAGTGTGAGCACCCGATCAAACCAGCCCTTCATGATCGCAGGAACAGTAAACCAGTACATGGGGAACTAAAAATACATTTTAAAGTGAGTCTTATTGTGGAGAGCTTAAGCTTTAACATAGTACTACCACTTACTCTCTACCTGAAAGATGATTAGTTCTGCCTCAGAGAGTTTCCGCTGTTCTTCTTTGATGTCAGCAGACAGTCTACCTTCTTCCCATGCCAGTTTAGTTTCCTCTGCATAACAGAAGTGCTTAGGATTTTTAACTTCACCTGCAGAAACAAAATACCATTAAGCATTACCCATAGGTCTGAAGAACATGCAAAAGCAATTAATGCTAGTGGGATAATTATGTACCAGTGATGTCTTCAGCAGTAGCAGTGGCTTTAAACTTCATAGCATACAGGTCAGATACTTCCACCGTGCAACCTTGAGCCGTTAAGATCTCTACAGCAGCATCTTTGGCTGCAGCACTAAATGAGCCAGAGCTCTGGTGGGCGTACACGATCAGCACTTTCTTTGCTACCAAGCCAAGGATTAAAGAAAATATTAAGCCATCAGATCACAGTAAAAGCCATTCCAAAACCCCCCACTACAGACGTAATCAAAGCTTAAGAAAAACTTTCAGCAACTAGAAGAACAAAAACAAAACTCACCCATCCTAAATCAAAGCACCAGCTCTTAGTGATGGTAATGGAAACGGAAGATCCTCATGGAGAAGTTTGAGATGCTGCATTTATACATCAAGCACTTGGTTTATGTCCACTCTCACATGTGCTGCCAATTAGTAATCGGGGTCATCAGTGATTCAGCTGACACTTCAGATATACCTCTCAGTACTGTCATTCACATATACACAGAGTGGAGTTTATGTACATATGCTTAATCATCTTGTGCTTCAAGACAATATGTGTCTTTTCCTATTTTAGCCTCCCAGGAAGAGTCAGAGTCCATATGTTTCTCTGTTTTATGTACTCCATACAGTAACTGTGTGACAGTATGCGTGTCTGTGTACAACATGTTTAAAAATTGTGTGCGGCTCCCAGTGTATTAAACCCACATCAAGCAGATGTGGGTGAGTGATCCTCTCACTCTACTGTTACTGGTTTATAACTCTGTGTTTTCCTTTACATTACTTTCCTGTAAAGAAACAGTTGCCTGCGGTCAAGCCCGCTCACGAATGTTTTGCTGTAAAAAGCTACAGGCATCAAAGGCAGACATGAGCTGTCTCACATATGGGACCAAAATCATTCTTAAGTACAGTCTATGCAGCCACTGTGAGGGGGGAAGGGTGGAGATCAAAAACAACTGCTACATATTAGCATATAGGCACATAGGGATGCAGGGACACCACACAAGTTAGACGTATCAATGTTTCTTCCTGTTGTCTCCACTTTCCCTCACTAACTGAACCGGATTTGAGTTTTAAGCATATTTGTCAAACATGGATTGTTCACATGTAAACTTATCAGGTAGTTTAGTGTTTATGAGGCCAACTCTTGGATTTCATTGTCCCATTTTAATGCCAATCCATACTAATATGTTCCCGTTCATTGTGTTCCATATTGAGCCTCTGGCTGCATTCCCTCTGTTGTGATGGGAATGGATCAAGTGTTGTGCTGGGAGCTATGTCTGCACGGTTTGTGATATACTGAGCTATATGATATAAGACTGTTTTGTTGCAACATTGTGTCCTGGCCTCACATGTATGTTTCACACTTACCTCTACATGTGTTAGATATTTGTTCTGTGCAGCTCAAGGTTGTCAGGTTGAGTCATGTGTTTTGTTCTGGCATCATGGCACACATAAAAGAAACATCTGCAGCACACCTTTAGGAACTCATTTGCATAATACCATAGCCTTGCAAAGGAAAGAGTCCATACTGTAAGCACATAAAAGTTACATGCACACAATTACAGATGTTTTTACCAAGTTTGACTTTATAGTGCATGATTGCTCATTACATTAAAATTCAGCCTGCAGCGCCATCATGTGGTCAGTGTGGCTGAACTTCAGTCTAGTCTTTGTGCAGTGTTGAAAATATACAACATTCCCTCCATTTGTTTTCTCTCTTTCTGTAAGTCACACTAAACTGTATTTTATGAAGCAAAAATCTGATGAAATAACCAACTGGGATAAAGTTGTCACTCTCTTAGTTACTATTGTACTTTAAAAAAAAAAGAAAAGAATTCAACAAAAAGAAAATTATACCTACGATCATGCATGGAGGTGGCACTGTAGTGTTGTGATTTACTGCTTCAGGGCATGGGCTGATTTTCCTTTACTGATGGAAAAGTGAATTCTATCCTGTACCAGAGCATTCTGAAGAACATGTGGTCTTCCATTTGATAGCTGAACCTTAATTATAACTGGGTTATCTGTTATCAGTCTGGACATCAATAAAAGATTACTTTCTCACACTGATGATTTAGGATAATCTTCTTGCTTCAAAAAATACAGTTATCATTTAAAAATTATATGATGTGTCTGCTCAGGTTGTCTGTTTTATCAGTTTAGTATGAGATATACACAAAAAGAGTTACTACGTCTGGTCAAACAAGTACTTTCTATGTCTACTTATTGTTTTCTGTTATTTGGACACTTTTTAGACATAATATCATTATCTCCACCATAAACAGAAGACTGATGTTTAGGTGCTTTGTTATATTATCCATACAGAATATGATATTCTACTTTTACCACTAGATGGTGTCAAAAGATGTGGTTTATATTTTAATCACAGTTTATGAAGATCTGCCATATTATTGGGCGGTTGAGGCCAAGGTGAGTAATAGCCCTCCAGATGGTGAGTCATGAATTGTGGCTTCATTGGCAAAACAAAATTATTTTAAAGCATGCAAACGGCAGTCTTTAGCAGATTAATGTCACTGATCAGATCACTGGAATGGCCATAAGTAAACAGAGCCAGGATTTACTGTACCTCTTGATATTTCTTTTGGCATGCTGCTGCCTGGCAGGGTTACTAATTAAGAGTCATTCAACTCATTGCAGCCAAAGAAAGTTTTGATCTTGAGTGTGCTTTGTCTTGCACTTCTTTTTCAGTGTCATAAAGTGATCAAGTATTCAAGGATTTTTCTGTTAAATGAGGAAACACATAAATTATCAGAGATCAAAAATACATATATCAACACTTAATATTAGATTTAATAGTAGCACGTGGCTAGGTTGTGTCTAAGATAAAATCACATAAAAAATACTTATTTTCCTGGCTGAACGTTTATCTAGAGAGCAGTTTACACTAATGAAGGGCCATATTGCATCACTTGCAGCATCGAAGTCGTCATTTCTCATGACCTTGACTCAGTACCAGCTGCACCATGGTAAATCTGAGAATACAATGAGTGAGTGACAGGTTATTAGGTAGGAGCCCTCTTTTATAATGTATATCAAACAGTTGCTTCTTTTGATTCTTGTCTTAATCAAAATGGTATTAATATGTGTTACTAATGAAAGAGATTAGGCCACAATATAATACATCTGGTACTGTTTTGTCAGAGGATACTGTATACACTTATCACAAAAACAAATACCACGTAACACCACAGATATAAAGCTTCTTTACTGTTTCTTCAGTGCACATCATGTAAACCTACTAGTGCAAAACATTGTATATACAGTACAATAAGCAAACTAAGCTCAAGGTCAATGCTAATATCTGTTAATTTGCATCCTGTAGTATGAACAGAAATATGCAAATAAGACCTTCATAGAGACAGTGGCCAAAATCCCAAAATAAAATAAACATGTTGGGAGGACAGAGTCATGAGAAGCCTCAAGAGAGAAGAGTGCAATCCCTTTGTCTTACTTTCATTTTTTCACACATTTTAATTGTGCGTGTGTCAATTTGAATCGATGATTTCACAACACTTTCTGTGTTATGTCATCAGAGACACTGCTCAGTCAAGTTAGTCTTGACTATTCCTGTCTGAAAGTTTGCCTTCACCTTTTGTGTTTTACTGTTCCCATTACATTTATCAGATGTTTTAATCAGGTCACAGTCTTAGATGCTTGTAAATCAGTTAACTGTCCTCACTCAGTATAGTTGGAAATTAGTGGTTGAATATAGATAACTAAATAACAAAAAATAATAATAAACAGATAGAAAGAAAAGAAAGTAGTTTACTTGCAAGTAGAAAACAAGTAAAACAGAATAAAAGGAAATGTAGCACAACTACCATTATGCATTTTCAAATTATAATAAGGTTGCCAGACTGGCATACAGTGAATAGCATAGCACTTTGAGAACATATTTCTCTTCATTTATATGTCCATTTAAGTTCATTTTATTTTTGGTAAGCAGCATGTAGCTGCTGGTTGGTTATGATATGGTTAAATATTACTTACCCTATAACTGCAGGGGGCGCTCACATTATCCCTACAAGGAAAAACAGAGAGTAATCTGTGTTTGCAGAAAAGACATTTAACTGTGATCATGTGTTAGTAAAAGCTGCCATAATGATGATGGAAGTATCCCTGGCTGTTCAGTTAGATTGTTTTTAACTTCTTAAAACTTTCCAGAAAAGAAAAAAATAAATTGATATTTTATGTACAGAAAGGCCAGAAAGCTCTATTTTACATATTTTAATATAATTTTTGGCTTATTGTGTTGTGATTAAAAGCAGTTGCATATTGAATATTTCTGTTATATCTGCCTATCCACCTGAGCCCTTTAAAGCTTTTATTCTGATTCATCTAGTTATAGATTCTGCTCTACCCTCTCCTGGATTCAGATTCTTTGGCTGTGGCAGCCTGGTATCTTGGACTCTGGATTTTTATTTTTTTGTGACAGTTCGGACTGTTTATTCTGGACTGACCTTATGCTTGTGGACTTTGGAGAAGATTTGTTTAGATTGTGTTCCTCCACTGTGTGTTTTTGTATTCGGTCACTCCTTTCCTGGGGTCACTTCCATCATGACCATGCAACAGACGCCAACACTGGGAGCTGTCATAATGAAGCCTAAAAAGAGCCTGCAAGTCTGTTCCCCTGCTCATCCGGACTTGTGATTCCATCCTCACCATCTCCAGTAAGTCCTTATGTCCTGCCAAAAACTCAGTGATCAGTTATCTCTGCATTTGTTCTCATCACCTCACAGGTACTTGCAGTAATCTCGTTCTGCTGAATCAGAGGATTCCTGATCATCTCTTATACCTACACCCTCTGGCTTAAAAAGTCTTGCTCTCCCTGAACCTCATTAAAATGTTTAAACTTTTAGTTACTTTTTAGTGTCAGTGTCATTTCTGAGTCCAGTACTTACATTTTTACAATTTTAGATAATGAGCAATAAAATAAATGTAACAGACTTTTTCCATGGCACAGACCATGGCTTCCAAAACTGCTTCAAACCAGTTTTTTTTTTAAATCACCAGATCAATTGGGAGCAACAATTATCACAGCACTGATATGGTTTACCCTGATACACAGGTAATATTTTCAATGTAAACAAATGCAACTTCCCTTTTCCCAAATTTTTCCCATAATTTACAAGAATAGGTTAAAGTAGATTCTTGACTCTGCTTTTTTGAAGTATTGAGACATGTTACAAAACTATTTAATTATGTCAGGTCTCTACCCCAGCTCTGCTCTTCTCTTCCTCCTCACTGCGGTAACCATAGTGACAAAGCCGATCGATTAGATGTCATCTGATTCCAAATCAGCAGAAACAAAATATGACAGCAGATGGTAACTAGACAGGAGATGAAACTATGGGG
>OMLM01004471.1:17449-82566 GCA_900302695.1 Helostoma temminkii | reverse complement strand
GGGGTGGGACATAATAGGGATCAAATAAAAATTAAACTACTTCAGGTCATTTGCATCTACAGTATTTGATTTCTTTTTTTTCTTTTGGTGACATAAGGGTTATAAATAGGCTGAAGGAAAAGTGACAGATTGTACTGTACCATAAGAAGGACATATACACAGGCGTTTCACTACCCAAAAGAATATTCACACACTGTGTTTCACTGAAAATGGCATCAAAAGGGTCCTGCACATGTATGTTTATACAGACACACAAACACGAGTGCATACATTAACAGATGAGGAGGAGGAGGAGATGGAAATGCAAGGTTTGTGGCTTGGACTCTTAAACAGATGGTGTCCAGACTACATACAAGCAGTTTAACCCACAATAATTGGTGTAGAAAAAAGTAAGGCGAGGCCACAACAGAGCTGAGGCGGAGCTCAGCAAAGGGCACAGATCCTCCTGTGTTACAGTCACAAATGTTTCAGTTTAAATCACATGATGGTTTTTCATCCAGTTTTGCACATGCAGCTATAACACCTCATTTAATGTGAATAATTTAGATGCAGCACAGAAATAATCTTATAATGTAGCTGATGTTTGAATCTTCTTGGCAAAGCTTCATTGTTAGACACAGCCAAGTGTTTGATGGCCACTTTGGGTGAAAATAGTTTCAGCAGTTTAAGTTCAGATCAATAAAAAATTCTACACAACTGAAGAGCTGCGCAGTAAACAATGCATTTCCTGCCCTCGACCCTCAATCACAACAGAAGGCTACACAAATGTTAATGTTTACGAAAATCTCCAATCATCCCGTGATGAGCAGCATATCCAGGTCATTTCCCAGTAGACAGGACAGAAATGGTCACATAGTTGCTTGGAGAGAATGATAATGATATTAGCCATATGCCAAGGTCTTCTCAATAACCACACACGATCCCCACTGAGCATTTATGAGCCATTTCTGACAGCGTCTGAGGAAATATTTTCCACCATTGGCACAGAGGTGGAGGCCCTTTGGTGATTTAGTCACAATGATTATGTTAGTAATGATTAGTACTGACATTTCTATCAAAGAGATGAGCAGACTAAAATGCCAGAGCCACGATATATGGCACCTATCACATTTGACGAGCACAGCAGGCTACAAAAAACACAAACTAATCCACAATGTCAGGTTTTGTTACTTTGAATAGTTTTAACCTTTATTAAAGTTGGTGTTGATCTCTTGTTTTTTCTCTTGCAAAGTACCCATCCTTCACCAATCTCTTAACTTCTATCTCTGCAGAAGTGGGGCTATTAATGTGTTGCAAATGGGAAAAATGAAATTTGCCCTGATGAAATTTTACTGCTTATGACCAAACCAAGTGTTGTGCACTGTGGTTTATACCTCTCGGGCTATCTAAAAGCCCACTGGGCTTATAAACCCAATCTTCTCCAGCTCCAGCTGCACAGACACAATATTGTCCAGTCTTCCACAAAACAGCAGCAACGCTATGAGCTGCTTTGCTTTTATATTTTCTGAGTTTAAACGATGACTGCAGATGTTTCAGACTGTTTTTGGAAATGAAACTTTAGGGCCTTTTCTTCCTGTTTGGACACTTTACCTTATACACAATCCAGGATACTGAGCACAGTTAATTGGGAGTATAGTTTAATGTTAGTATTATGAATCTACGTTCATCGACAACAAGGCTTAAAAAATAATTTGTTTATAACATTAACAATAAAATATTAACAATAAAAAGTGAAGGTAGGGAGAGGTTTTGACAACACTTATGCCACTGTACGTGTGGTCACTTCGCTCTACTGTTACGGAGAGAGAGAGGGAGAGAGAGAGAGAGAGAGGAGTTTTATCATGTGCACAGCCAGACGAGTATTAGTGGAACAAACACTCAGGGCAACAAGGCAGAAGAGAGTGATGTGTACTAGACACCATGATGGACGGGGAGGAGGACGAGAGGGGCTGTTTGTCTACATCCCAAGTCCGATCTCACGTCCTGTGTTCATGTCCTAAACTCAAAACCAAGACATGGAGACTGATGGGGAAATACCTTTACCTTCAGTAGCTGCACCAACTGTAAACTGAATGCAGCTTCAATTTGAGACATGAATCAGTTTGATTTCCTTCTTTAAATGTGCGAGGTAAGTGCAGTTTTAACCTTGTTCACCTATCCCGCCGCTTGATAAACAGCAGTTTCTAAGGGACTTTGCATCATCTGCTGATTGTAAGATGGGATTGTTTTGAAATTATGTTGAAATTATAATGAATTAATTAATCAAGCTACGTCTTTTCGCTCGTAGCTTGCTGAGTAAATAATAACTTGGTAATGTCAATCAAGTAAGTTACAAAAATGTTTTTTTTAATGGATCACCTGAAAAATAACACTTCTATCAATTTCAAGTGACGATTCTTTCATTTCACAAGGGAGACTGTGCTTTAATTTATGCTTATTAGATTTTTCACTTGTTTTGACACAACAAATTGGATTTGAGATATTCGTCATTTTATCAAATTACTTTGCGATTGTTTTGGAAGCGACGATCCTTTTTCAGCACCTCGGACAGCGCCAGCGGCTGAATAACAGCCGCCACAGGGAGGCAGTGCGAGTCATGGCTTCTTGTCCATCACTGTGCTACATTATTCCTTAAATAACAAAAGGCTAAAATCTGATTACAACGAATGAGACCATGTTTAAACTTGGTGTAAAGTGTGTGAGTTCACTTGACTGGATCATTGCATTTGTAACTAAAACATCTCCGGTTGTACCTTCACTGACTTTGTCACTTTTCTTCAGGATAATCGCAGAGTGCTCACAGCAGCATGAAGCTCAGCCCTGAGCAACCTGAGCCCAAACTGCCCTGGGGACCAACTGGTACCGAGACCGTTCTGGACACTTTGAATGTGCAGTGTGGGTCGGTGCCGGCCCAGCTCGTGGATGGAGATGGCAAGGCGCGCTCGGTGCACGTTCCCGTTCTCAGCAGGGAGGAAAAGAGGCGGATGAGGCGCGCGACAGCTAAATATCGATCCGCGCACGCCTCCAGGGAGCGGATCCGTGTGGTAGCCTTCAACGTGGCCTTTGCAGAACTGAGGAAGCTGCTCCCAACGCTCCCACCAGACAAGAAGTTGTCCAAAATTGAGATACTGCGACTCGCTATTTGTTACATCTCCTACCTCAACCACGTGCTGGATGTTTAGGGCTGTGTTTGGGCTGAGGTGGGGTTACCACCACCAGCCACGACTGATGAATTAAAAAGGAAGACACGTGATTAGAGGATGGAAAGAATAGCAATATCACTGGGAGCTGCTGTGTGATAACTGTGTACCCAAACTACTAAAACATCGCGATGCTTGAGCTTGAATGTCTTGACCTTGTTTGCTTGAGTTTGTAAATATATTTATTTCAGCTGCACTGGTCTTTTCTGTGCTTTATGTAGGATTAAGCTGCAAATCCGTATATTAAAATTAAACTGTGCCAGTTGAAAATATTAACAATCTCTGTTTATTATTGTTCTGAGGCCATCATCATCATAAATTAATTTTAATATATTTTTGTATCTTAAAGCCAGGATTAGTGTTTTTACGTGTTATACACTCATCTTCCTTTTTATTCAAATAAAATAGTTGAGAGGAGCTATTCCGCTCACACTGTTCCTCTTACACATGTGTGAGATCTAATTTGTAGGGGTTTCTCTCCCTGTGGACGAGGCAGGTGTTGCTCCAGACAAACCACAGCAACCATGTGATGACCACCCATCTGCTTCCTCTCTGGGGACACACACACACAAATGAGCATTCACACAAATGAGACAGTAATGTTAAAGTACACAAGAAGCAAAAAAAAAAAAAACCTAACTCAACGCTATTTAGCATAATGTCATCAGAGATGTGTGGTGTTAGCTGGCCATATACACACTTTAGACTTTTTCCAACACTGGAAATACAATACAATGCAATCTTACTATCGGCAGACAACAATAAAAGTTTCCATATCAGCAAAAGTTCCAATTGTTTATACCAATAATAGGAATGTCTATTTTTAAATAAAAAACATAAACAGTTTGGTTCTGTGTTTATAGATTGGGGTAAAACGCTTTGAGTAAGATTTGGGTACATTGTTTGATAAGTTGAGTCCATATCACCTAAATCAAAGTTTAGAAATAATTGTAATAGACCCTGCTATCACATTTTCTGTTAAAGGATTGTTTGCCAGCAATAATATTTAATAGAACCAACAAACTGACTTTACTTGCATTTGCATTTTATAGTCACAAAAATCTCTTTTTTTTTCTTTAGGTTGTGACTTGCGGCTCTGGCTCTCCACATTACCAAAACATGTCATTTATATCACATAGGATCAGGCTGTGGATGTAAACTCCTTATTGTCCCTTTGCCTTTTTCTCTCTATTAGTCAGAGGCTGCCTTTCGTCCTTTTATGCAAGTCTCTGAAGTATAATGTGGCCCAAGGGGCTCAGGCTATTGTTCATGTCCACTGCAGCAGGAAGAGTGACAGCCCTTTGTCTACACACTGCACATTACGCACATGCTGGTCTACAGAGTGGATACAATAGCAGGGGGAGAGGCCAAGTCTAACATCAGACTTTAAGCCAAATGGGGCAGGAAATGTTATAAAGCCCACACACAGATAATATTTTATATTCTTATAATTATAGACAATGTGGGTCAACTACCAAAACTAGCTATTTAAGTCTGCACACAGCTCCATCTGGCGTCTTGTGTTTCCGCTTTGAATTAAATTCATGTCTGAACAGGTTTGAAGTTGTGGTTTGATGTTATTCTGGACATTATGCTGTCTAAACTTTGTGCTTCCTGTATGTGTGTTCCTCAGATTTGTCAGTGCTTGTAAGGAGTAATACTGCCCTCTGATGGAGTATCAGAGAGGGAAATGTAACTGTAAAAAGTTTAGGTTCCCTTTTATATATAGTTGGTACCGGATGTTCTAAATCATATTTAAGAATACTTTCCTGATTAATTGAAAACACAGATTTCTTTGCATTTTGCCAATTATAATAGAAAGAGTTTGATGAATTATTGCTGAATTTCAGATGTTCTGATTTCATGTCATCAGACTTTAATTCAGCACCACTACTGTGTGAATTAGTCTTGTTATTATTGTTGAAATGTCTTTTGTTGCCCTTGATACAGACAGTGAATAAAAGGTGGCAAACATTTTGGAACTTTTTCTTTTTTCTTGCAGCCTCACCTCTTCTTCTTCGTGGATGTAAAAGTGATGCTTTTCATAACTGTGCAATGGCATTTTCCTTTATATTTTGTCTCTGGCATTTGGTCCCAGAGGGTAGTGCACTATATTATGTGCTTTGTGGCACTTCCATCCCCTGAGACAAAGCCATGATGATGCTTTTAACTGTGTGTTTTAATGATTTAATTATAGAAATGTACAGTATACAGCACTTTGCAGTAAATTTATTGTCTGACCTGAATTAACCTCCCTAGAAAGTGTGGGAAAGGGTTTAATTTGCTCAAGTACACAAATCTATGTTTATTTAATAATGTGATTACACAAAAGAAAGTAGGAATGTGGATGTTCTGAGCGTAAAACTTGACTGTGACACAAGGACCCTCTTTTCAAGGCCTGCAGGTTGCCTGCTGGGCAAAGTATTTACTTCGGTATTTTTCGTTTCGTTTCTCTTCGTTTCCAAAGTAGTTGCTAAGTCAGCAAAATATGCCAACATGCTCAGGAGCGTTAACGCGTCTTAAAACAACAGTAAAGCACGACCCCTTGTGGGCTAAAAATGATCATTTCAGTGCACTTTGAGTGTGTTGCAGCTCCATGCCGCCTCCCTCTCCCCTCTCTGGTCCTGCTAACCACAATGGCCAGGCTCGTATGAGGGAGCTGCCTCTCAGTGCAGCACAGACGCGCCTCACCGCAGCAGCAGCAGCAGCACAGCGGCAGCGGCAGCGGCAGACTCACCGAGACGGAATATGACAAACATCTGAGAAAAAGGTTGGTTTCACGAATTGATAATCTCATTGATCTGTTTATTGTGTTCAGGCTGTACCCTTACCAAAAGCCTGACACAACCCCCATAGGTATTACTGGTGAAGTTCATGCTGTCGTCGTGGGAAAATGGTTTCCTTCAAACCAGACAGATGTAGCCTCAATCTGTTTTCCTCCGAACCTGTTCATCCCGTGTGTGAGCTAACCTCGAAGCTGTGCGTTTTATTCAAACACTGCTCCAGTACCTCGCAGAGATAAATAAATCAACAGAACGCATTGGTAATTTAAGGTGGTAGTAGCTTTTATAGCCCGCTGTGGTTAATGGGGTTCAGGATGAGACTGAAAGCAGATCTTTTGTAACCGAATCTGCAGCTGGGTGATAAAGAAGTAACATCACATCCTTTTGCTCTCACATCCAGTAGCCTATTACATCAAGGGCGTTTCGGATCAGGCTGCTCCTGCTGCTGCAGGTTGATTATGTGTATCGCCATCATCATCGGCTGTGTGGAAAGCACAGTGTGCACATCTGGATGAGCTGTTACTACGACTGAAGCCACTTCACGTGTGTCCTCAAACACCATCGGTGTATTCCTCAGTGTATCAGAGTCATGATGCTGCAGTGAAACTGTATCACTTACAGCCATGTATTATTGACCAGTGCTGATAGGTCCTGTGAAGAAAGGCTGAAGGACACTGTGAGGTATGGGAGTCCCTTAAATAAATGAGTCATCCCCTGGAAGCTATTCTTGCCATTAATGATCAAAAGAAAGTGGTGATGGGAAAGCGTTTGCTATTGTTCTCTTCTGAAGCATGTTTTCTGGCAGGCAGGGCAGTGTGTCAGCGCAATGAGAAATGGAGGTACCTTTCAGCTGCCTCTAGGCTACACGGGAGCATTAGGTTCCTGTAAAGCAAAGCATGGTGCAAAGCATGATGCGTGGTAGAGAAGAATACAGTAATGCGTTTACAGACATTAAAGCACTGCTCTTAAAGTAGGAATGTACCGGGTTATCTCGTCCACAAGCCTCCCACCCTCCACGACCTCACTCCTTCTCCCTGTACTTTTATTTAGTTTCACATGAGCGGATCAGAGGGGACTAAGTTTGCATTCCAGAGAACTGTGTCAAGTCTTAACTTTCTCATTTTACCCTCTGTGTGTGTGTGTGTGTGTGTGTGTGTGTGTGTGTCTGTGAAAGAGCAGCGGGAGGGGGGGAGAGGTTGAGACTCTATCCTGTCACTCAAAGGCCACAGGTATGCTCTCTGCACATACCTAACATGTGTTTGTGCCAAGAATTACATGTCAGAGGGTCAGATTGACAATGACAGGAAAATACACAAGAAAGAGTTCACAGTTACATCACATATCCTAGCGGTGAGGTCAATGAATTGAAAAAAAAAGGTTTCCGTGAAAGTTTCATGTTTATTTAGAGCAGTTTGTGAGTTTTGAGTCACTCTGCAGTAGTATAATATGTTAATCAGCAGCTGTTGCTCTGGATTAGTCTATGGAGGGATTAGAATTTTTTAGCACTATAAATAATACCAGCAGATACTACTACCACATACAACCTTTGTTGGATTTCAAAGAGATTTTACTATGCCCACTTTTAAATAATGTTTTAAAGAATGCAGTGTTTTATTACAGTCAAGTACTAGACAGTTAATTTTATACATTTTTAATCAGATAAGAGAATATCAATGGGTTTAATCAATAATTATTTGCAGCCCTCAAATAATATCTATTCATGGAGTAAATGGGAGGTTTGGGGTTTGTAGATTGCCTTTAGATTGTAATACAACTGCGAAAGGAAATAACACAGCAGAGTGCCAGCTGCTGCATCTGGCAGATTATGGCATAATGCCACTAGGGCAGGGCACACATCAAGGAAGGAAGGCACCAGGGCTAGTGGGTGTGAGGGAGGGCACAGACGCCATGGTAACCAGACCTCAGCACACACTCATGAGCTATGAGACTGAGCTGTGCCATATAGGGTGCCAACACTGCATCACACTTTAATAGTATCTCAAATTCCACACCTTTTTCTGTATTCCCAGTTTGGCTGCCAACTGCCTTCACAGCCAAGGAAATTGCATTAAAAACCCACATTAAAATATGAGTTTTATTATAAATCGATGGGTAGATCAGCAGGAAAGCCTGACCTTTCAGTTGATGTAGCTCTCCACATTGAGACCTACATACTGATAGTATTTATTGTAATGGTGTGTTTATAATCTCTCTTTCTAGAACAAAAAAATCTGTAATACCACATTAACCTGTACCATGGTTGAGTGTGACCATGTGAAAGTACAGTAGCTCCCACTGTGCAACAGCCTGAATCCAATAAACAAACACATTAATGAGTGTTTGTTTTACATTAGTGTCACTTTCTGCCCTTGTGAATCTTCTTAGTGCAGCCAAGCAGAACGGCCTACAGTGATGCAATTACACTTCACCAGAGAATATTATTTCTACAGAGACTCTGTCAGAGGACTACTGAATTTTTTTGACGGCTCAACTCAAACAGACAGCCGCGCGCCTCTGACGTACATTGTTATCCCTACATGCCTTATTCATAGTTATCCTTTGGTTTGTAACTGATAGTTTTTCTAACCCTGTGGCTGCGATTTTCTACATGGCCTGGTTCACTATTCCTCTTCATGCTTATCTCATGGTTGAGTGGAATGATCATCTTGGCCCACATACCACTGCAACGTGCTCAGAGATCAGCACCCTAGGGGGTTAACAGCTTTTATTTAAATCATAGGCTGATTCATTTAACCATACGGTGCTGGGTGTCATAAGAAGTCACTGTTTGCTCTTTATGCCCTCTCTCAGTGCCACCCCCCACCTTCACTCACACACATAAGTGTATCACACAAATTTACTCTCAGCAGGGATGATTGATTATTCCTCCTAGATGGGGCCTCCTGCCTCCAGTGTTGCCTAGGCAACAGTGGACGCTCCAGATGTGGGTTAGAGATGAGACATTTGACTGTCCACTGTCAAAATGTGATGCTGCAACACTAGCTTTGATGCTGTGAGGGGTATGTTCTAGCATGTTCAAGTGAATTATTTATTTATTGAAGGCCTGTGTATGTATCACTGGTTTCAGCATTATGTTCCTCTGCTTCTAATAGCACAAGCTGCTGTGTCAGTGGAGAATGATTTCATATTCACTCTCAGAGAAATTGTGCTTCTTGTCACCACAGCATCATTTTATACCTGGATGAGTATTATACAGTTCCGCAGGCTAATAATAATTTTGTATGTATTATAGTATGTATTATAGTTTTGTATGTATATTATGTATGTATATTACAATGATTGGAAAATATGGGGTGGCACCAGCTACATTTCCTATGATGGATAATAGAAGGAAAAAAACATTTAGTCCTATCTATATCATCTTAACATTGCAGTGTCATCTTCCAACCATCATTTTTAAACCACAATCTCTTTCCCCTGTTGCAGTTTCACATCCTAATATGCTGAATGAGTTGTTTTGTTCTTTATATGCACCACTGGCCACAGAGATAACAAATAGCCTGTAAATGACAAGAAGGAGGATAATCCCAGTTAGAAAAATGAGACTGAGTTGCAGATGGTGATTGGCAGGTGGTTGTCAGGACAACAGCTGGGAGACAGACACGCTTGAGATTGAGGTCTAAATGAATGGTCATGCATAGTGAAGCACAATAGCACATGTTTACCTGTCACACAGCACATAGTAAGGCTCAGGAAATGAGTGTGACAGCCTCATAAATATATGGCAATATAATTCACATAAACAATACCTAAAAATGTATTTTAACCAAAATCTGTTAATATTTTTATTCCATAATCTGGGCCATATATATCAGCACACTAAGGTCATCCCCATGTTTATTTCTTTTTATTCTACGTAAATGTGTAGATTTTAGCAACACAGAGCTTACATTTTGAATAATTCAGTGGAAGTGAATATAAAAAGTATAAAACAAGACAAAGCAATTCAAATTTTTTTCCCCAGATGGGCTGTTAAAAGTATTCACCCCCCTTGATGTTTCACCCTTTTATTGACATTATAAATCAATCATGGTCAATGTAAGTTGGCGATTTTGACAGAAACTTTTCAGAAAAATACCTTGTTAAAGTGAAAACAGGTTTCTACAAAGTAATGACAATTAAATAAAAATCAAAAAGGTAAAATCAGTGTTTGCATTAATATTTACCCCCTTTAAAATGACTGACCTAATCCAACAGAGTTCCAGATATTTGGTGCTAGTAGTCCCACAATTAATGAAATGGGGATCACCTGAGTGCAGTGAATGTGTCTCAAGTGACTGCAGTATAAAGACACTAGTGTCTGGAAGGTCCAGTCACTAGTTAATCAGTATTCCTGGCTACCATTACACCATGAAGACAAAAGAACACTCCAAGCAACTCAGAGAACAGGTCATTGAAAAGCATAAGTCAGGGGATGGATACAAAAAACATTTCCAATGCACTGAACATCATGATGGGTTCAGTGAAATCCATCATCAAGAAATGGAAGGAATATGGCAGATGTCTAAATCTGCCTAGAACAGGCCACACAACTTGAGCAACTGTGCAAGAAGAAGACTAGTGAGACAGGCCACTAACACACCGATGACTACTCTGAGGGAGTTACAAACTCCTATTAGATCACAACTTGAGTTCGCCAAAAGGCATGTGAAAAACTCCATGGTCAAGTGGATGAAGGTTCTATGTTTGGCAGACACCAAGCACTCAACCTGACAGAGCTTGAGCAGTTTTGCAAAGAAGAGTGGCATAAACTTCCAGTGTCTAGATGTGCAAGCCTAATTGAGACCTATCCGCACAGGCTCCGTGCTGTGATTGCAGCCAAAGCTGCATCTACTAACAACTGACCTGAAGGGGGGTGAATATTAATGCAAACACTGATTTTTTTTATTTTTATTTAATTGACATTATTTTGTAGAAACCTGTTTTCACTTTGACATTAATGAGGTATATCTGATATCTGTCTTGGCCAAAATGGCAGCTTTAAGACACAGAACAAAATGCACATAATTCACTGAGAGACATGACAGGAAGGACTTTACAATTTTAAACTGTTACATTCAGGTAAGAAGGCAGTATTTAAAATTTTAAAGACAGTTAAAGTAAAGTGAAATTTCTGTTGTGAATGTACACACAACAAAAATGCATCCCTACCAATCCAGTGCAGAGTCATCTTTAATAACAAAAACTGATGTTGGCCCTGATATTTTGTTTCCCTTAAAAATGCATAGAATAGTTAGAATCATAAAAAAATCCTGTACAGAAATGCATCTCTTCTGTATCTTCCTATGTCTCAGGTCAATGTGGCTACTAAAGCAGTGCTCTGGGGTACTTGTCAGTTGTCGTGGACTCCTGCAGCCTGTCTGTATAGCAACACATTCCTCCTCCTGAGTACTGCTGCCAACTTCGCCAGTTCGCCACACGCCGAAACTATCCTCATCCTCTTGGCCTATTCCTGGCTTAGAACTGTGTTGGAATGGACACTGAGTCGACCCACTCAGGCTACTCCTATCACTCCAGCCGCTCCGGGAGATCGAACCGACATGGGTATGTTTCTTGCCCCCTTGGGTTTATATCTGACTGCCTGTCCACTGTATGTATCTCTCCCTTCACATGACATGAATTTGTTTTTGCTGGATCACATGTTGCATGGCCCTCATCCTGGAATTTTTACTGGAATGCTTTCTGTGCATATTGAATTTGTCTTCAGTTTGGGCAGACGACATGTTGTTTGAAGCCAAATAAATAAGATAGGAGACTAAGAGAGAGTGGGAACAAGCAAGAGACTCAAATTTGAGGATTAAGAGCATCACAGCTGAGTGGCTCTAATTATTTCAGTGATTGACTATTGTCTAGTCTGAAAATGAGGGATTTGTTTGATTTGATTGACTTTTGTTATTGTGTGCTGCTCCCTGGTACCAGCTTTTTGTCATGTGGGACTGCAACTAACAATGTAATTGTGGGATGTGGAATTCACTTAGGCTCTTATAAGGACATTTTTATCTTTAAATCAACGTTTTATATATTAAACAATAAATAAAAAAGTAACCTCTACACCGACTTCCGACTATATTCCTGTTCACTGTGTGTCTCTTCATGCCTTTTTTCCAGTGATCGAAGCCGTGAGCGGCACAAGGCCAGCAGCAGTAAAGACAGCAGTCGCTCTGAGCGGTCTGTCGTCATCAACCCCCCTGACACACCATCACAGGACTCCCCTGTTCACAACGGTGAGCCGCTGCCTGGGGAACCCACACCTGCAGCAGACCATGGAGAGGAAGCCCAGGTATTGATATGTCTACACTCTGACCTTATAAATTCACCCTGACATAGTTGACTACCCATTTCCACAGTACCTGACATGTAATAACAAGGGACCAAATGGGTCAGCTGCATACACATTCGTATAAAAAATAATACTGGTTATAACTGTCATGCCTCATAGCTTTGAAAGCAGAGCAAATTGGTACTAGTCATCCCATGAAGCTAATTTGGCTGAGCTCTGTAAGCAGGAAAGATTTTAAGTAGACACAGGGATGCAAAATGTTGCAATAATGATGCATATTCAGTTTCTCTTTCCAAGAGGTACACAAGAAAATCAATACCTGTGTCATATCTGTGTGTTGAATATAAAGTGACAGCCAGCAACTATTTGCAAAAAAGACTGGAAACAGAGGGAATAAGAAGGAAACCACTGGCCCAGCTCAGTTAAAAAAACTAATAGGTTAACATCTTGTTTGTTAAATCTGCACATGAACTGTGTAAAAACAACAAATTGTCCATTAAGACCCTATTATGTGCCAGATTATACCTTTACAAGCAGTGTTACCGGAGAAGTGTCATTGTGATGTGTGTTCTAACCACCCCAGTATGTTTTTCATACATATTTAACTAATGAGGTATAATGTCTTGAATTTTAGAGTAGAGTATAAAAGTATGGAACTTCTCATCTTCTCTTAGCAAGAAAGTTAATATGTTTATTTTCCAAAATGTTACATTTTCCATTCTTTCCAGTACTAAGGATCAGATAATGTGTAATGAAAGTTAAAAAAGCTAAGTGATAGCCAAAAAGATCAGGAGAAAAAGAGTGATAGATGTAATTTAGAGATAACTCTGCCTTAGGCTGCCTTCACAGGCTCTCTGACCTACTTGAAAACTATTGTAAGAGAGCATTTTATCACTGTGTATGAACTGCTGGTTTATGCACAAAAGAAAGAGAGTAAAAAGTGTGTGTCTACTGCTACAAGCTGGTTGTACCCTGAACTGATAGTTTAATTTTAATGTCATTAGGATCTGAATGTCTTCAGACAGACCATTTCGGAGAGCTTTGACCTATTTTGTTCATCTCTGCTCAGCATCTCCTCCTGGCTGGGTAACCACATTCCTTGCTGTCATGTGATTGTCATCTTGTAGCTTACATCCATTGTTGGCAGTGTAAGGTTATCTGGCTTTGTATTCCATTAGCCCTCCAGACAAATGTGTCCAAATGGCACATTACCACCACCATTACTATCACCATCACCAAAGTCCACTCCAGCTCAGTTTGATGGCAGAGCTGCTGTAACACTAACAGGCCCCAGTACAGAAAGACATTCTCACAGACTGAGATTAGCCTTTAGCATCCAGCCAAACAGCATATTGTGGAAAGCTGATATCATTAATCCTCCATGTTTACACGCATGCCTATGGCATAAGGATACAGTCTTGGACCATGGCTACTGTGCATGTGTTTGTGTGTGTGAGTGAGTGAGTCATAGAGAGAGCAAATCTGTTACTGACACTGTCCATGCTGCTTTGTTAGACTTTGATGCTGCCAGAAGGCAGCAGTTTCAGTTTTGTCACAGTGTTAGCCCGAGCAGCACTAAAAGGAAATAGTTAGAGCATGTCATTTTATTTTAGTGTTTAGATGGACACAGCTACAGTACTAAACCAACAGCAAGTAATTTTAGGTAAATATAACCACATAAATCAAAGGAATGGAGTTAAGCAAAGGAAACCTGCAAGGCATTTAAAACACACCCACACATACAGATTATGACAATAGGCTCACCAACACCAAGAGAAACAATCCACCATATAAAAGTCATTTTAACCTCCAACCAAACCAGTTGTGTTGTGTTGTGTTGTGTTGTGTTGTGTTGTGTTGTGTTGTGTTGTGTTGTGTGATGGTAGAACAGGCCCAAACCTAATCCACACTCACCCCATGCCAAATGAAAAGCCTGCCAAGCAAACAGCCGCCATGCTGATCCTGTAACACATCTCTGTTTCATTCTCTCACAGTTATTTACTCTTTCTCCTCAGTTTACTGTAGATAGAGATCAGCCCTGATCAGAGTAGCATTAATCTTCTCTATTAATCCACTGAGATGTAATGACTGTAATAGCTCAAACAGCGAGACACTGTTTTCTTTACTAAATGAGACATTAGCATGAAAGTTTGTTTTTAAAACCACCTTGGCAGAGAGATTGTTAGGGAGCATGAAATGTTAAGACGGTGCATCTCAGATAGAGGATTATGTAGAGTATAAGCTATTAGAGGCAAACATCTGGTGAGGAGTGGTATATACAGTGTAGTCTGAGCTAGTTCAACATTTGCCCTCTCCTGCTCTCTCTGTTTTAAAGAAATAAGTCAACATTTTGGGGAAATGCTTGTTTACTTTCTTGCCAAGAGCTAGATGAGAACATTGTTTTACACTGTGTCTGTCTGTTCTATATGAAGCTACAGCCATAAGATAAATAAAACAAAAAGGTATAATGTATTAAATAGTAAGCCTTAGTGCTCCCTGTTCCCTGATTTCTTCAGAGCTAAACTGTTGGCTCCAGTTACTATTTATTAAATAGAAGAGTTTTCAGTAAACTAAAGAGCATTTCCCATGTTACTGAACTGTTCATTTAATAACATCAAACTCAGCAGTACTAAAAATTCATGGAATGATCATAAATGCAGGTTAACAACTACACCTGTGTTGTATGATTGGCTTTATTGATTGATTGTTTAAAATGACTGATCATGGAGGCAACTTATATTCATTTTACTGCCAGGATTAATTTTATCCAACGGTGAGAGAAGGTAAACATTTTCAGATTTACATTTTCAGTAAGAAAACCAACAGCTTAGTGTCTACTTCTGGCCTCACACACCAGTATGACAGAAATATGCCCCAAACCAAATCACACACACACCTAACCAGCTCCCCTACTGTGCTGTTCTTCTGCTCTCCTACACCTGAACTGCTGCCATCTCTCTTCCACTCCCCCCCTCCCACCCATCTTCCCATGCTCATTCATCTTCTGGTTCTCCCCAGCATCCACTTCTCTAGCAGAGTTAATTGGCTGTGAATAGAAATGGAGGTCAGAACTGATATTTATGTCAGATTTTGTTGATTGAAATTATGCAAACCCAGTTTTGATGCCATATTTCCCATTTCACAAAATGCTTAATATGTAAGTTTATAGAGAATGGCACAGTTGACAGTGGGACACACATCCTGCAGACAGGTGAAAATTAATGTGTTTTTTTAATGTGTCTTATTTACACACAGCCTGTGTGCCCATGTGTGAAGCCATTAAGGCTTATTTGTTCATCGTGTCATTTTTCTTTCCCACATCTCTCTCTCTGCAGATGCTGCTCCTGTGATTGGTTGCATTTGAAGATATTTACAATGCAGTGACACTCTAGGGGACAATGAATGACAAATTATTGAATTAATGACTAGCACACAGCAAAATAACTAATGTATCATTAATTTATTCTTCCTATCTCTCTTTGTTCAAAGCATTTATGCTTAAAATTACCCTGCAGCCAAGAAAAAAATTGACTATAATTTGTAATGAAGGGCCTGGAAAGATTCAGCTTTTGTTGTTGTGATTCAGTGTGTGTGGGTGTGTGTTGGGGGAGGTACCTTTGCCTGTGCAGCTTCCCAAAGTGTACACCCCATCCTGTCATCCTGTATTACTTTAATGGGACTTTGAAAGCTTGTCATAATGAGGCAAAACCAAGTGAACAAAACATTTCTTAGTAGTACGAATGATTTGCTGCATGTATGATGCATTAAAATTTGTGGTGATTTCTTCTGCATTGAACAGAGAAATGGAAGCACTGTTGTCTTTGTGATTCGGGTTTATATGTGTCTATTGATTTATTCATTTTGTCTGTATTCATTCTCTACCACAACTGAGGTTTTAAAACTACACTAAGCAAGAGTTCTCTATCAAAATGGACGTAAATGAGATATGAGAAATGGGTCACTCAAAGAGCCCACAGAATTTTTTTTACCCAGTTCCTATAATTTTTTGATTTTGAGTTTTGTACATTTTTTTTTATTTTTTATTTTTATTTGGGTGAACTGAAGTTAATATGGTAGCATAAATAAGCCAAGCTATGAAAATGTAAATCCATGGCTGTAATGCACCTTTCCATTTCTCCTCAGGATGATAACTGGGGAGAAACCACCACAGCAGTCACAGGCACTTCAGAGCTGAGTGTTTCTCAGGAGGAAGTGGTTGGTCTGGGGAAGGGAATACAGGACCGAACCATCGGCTTTCGCCGATATCTTCCCCTGGCTGTGGGCGTGTGTGTGGGGCTGTTGGTGCTGGCCACACCGCTTGTCTTTTTACTTCTTCCGGCAGTAATGTGGCCAGACAGGTTGCAGACTTGTGGTGCAGCCTGTGAAGGCCTCTTCCTCTCCATCTCCTTCAAGCTCCTCATTCTCCTGGTTGCAGTTTGGGCCTTGTTTCTCCGACCTGGCCAAGCCAGCCTGCCCAGAGTGTGTGTATACCGTGCCTTCCTCATCACACTCACACTCCTACTCACCATGTCTTACTGGCTCTTCTATGGGGTCCGAATCCTTGATGCTCAGGTGGGTCTATAAAAGCATTAGAAGAGACAGATTTTTCTATCCCAGCAATGCTATACGGTTAAATAAAATTAAATAAGACACTTATATCTGTCATCTTTTGAATGTTTTAATTACACGTGATGTGGTCTAAGCAGGATGAGGACTACCATGGTATCGTCCAGTTTGCCGTGTCCCTGGTGGACTCTCAGCTGTTTGTCCACTACCTAGCTGTAGTGCTGCTGGAGCTCCGTCAACTCCAGCCCTGCTACAGCATGTGTGTTATCCGCTCCACAGATGGAGAGACACGTCACTACAACATAGGACAGCTCAGGTATGCATGTTCACACACTATAATGACCTTGTCCAGGTACATTACATGTATGCAGTTCTTAAGGAAACATGAAGAATGATGAAGATTTTAAATAAACCTCCACACTCTACTATGTAATTGGAGGCCTGTGTTCACAGAGAAGACTGGCACAGAGAGTAATTGAGTTACTCATTGGCCCTCTCATCTAGTTAGCTTGGGGCGGGCTATTCTAAGAGTCTTTGTTTCTACTGTGGACATGCGTGTGACTCAGGACAAGGGGACTGTAATTAGATATCTGAGCAATGCAAAGTTTAATAGATTTAGAATTTAAATTCTTCTTTATGTTGTGATTCAGAATGATTTCATGGGACAGTAAACGGGAAGTTACATTAGCTATGTAGTGTAGGTTTTGACAAATAGGACGAATGCATGAAATCAAAAAACAACATCACTGGTTCTGCTGTATCGATTCTGAATATATGCTAAAGTGCAAATTAAATTTGTGGAGTACTTTTACTGAAGGTAACAACCGTATTACATATAGATCTTCGACTCATTTTAATGCTGTGTTAGTTTAAAAACTCTTCTTCAGTGGATTTAAAGGGCGTTCTTCAATATTTTAAGACATCCATAATGCAGTCTCTGAGTTTTCACCTTCTATCTCTCTCTGTTCTTGCACAGCGTTCAGAGGGCCGCTCTGTCCATTTTGGAGTATTACTACAGAGATTTTCCAATCCATAACCCAGCACTTCTTTCTGCCTCAAAGCAACGAGCTGCCAAACACCTGGCTGGATTAAAGGTCTACAACGTAGATGGTTAGTCACCTCATCTGTCCCAGTAATTCCCTCTAATATATCATTTGAGTAGATGTACAGTGCCTCTTAGTGTGTTATTGGTTCCCAGGAGCTAGTTTCACAACCAGTCAAAGATTACTCAGATTAATCTAATCCATGTTAGAAGTTTCACAAAGATTAAGACTATATTAATTGAAGCCTATACTGTTAGCAGTGCTACTGTATATACAGGTTACCTCTTGACTAAAATCAGTTGATTGAGCCATGTTCATAATCGCTGACACCTGCCAGTAACAAATTAAGCCAAAACATTGTTCATAATTTGTGGTTTGTTAATGGTGTTGTGGTGTTAACAGTGAGAAGGAAAAGAATATCTTATCTGTTGGGCATATGCAGCAGTGAGGACGCTGGTAGATTTGTTCACTTCTTCAAGAAGGCAAATGTATTTTCCTTTAGTGAAAGGAGCTGAGTGTTTTCAGTCCGCTGTGTTTTTTACATATCTTGTGGACAGTAAGTACACATAAAGGTCTTCAACATCACGCTACACAGCACTTAATGATAGGAAGCTGCTAATGTCATGGTTCACTTCATTCCATCTCTACTGCACTCTAAAGCCTCTGTTCCTGACATAATGCACTGTATATATTGCATCTGCACAAAACGCTGCTACTACACGCACACTCCCATGCACTCCCATACACACATGCAGTAATAAGCATGCTTCTTATTGCACCCTTTCCCGCTGTTTAAAGGTTCCTGCGCTCACCACCCCACTAAGACAGCACAGTGGTTGTGATGTGTGGCAGGCAGGCAGTATGCACTATAGTGTCCTCAGAGCACTTCCCATCCACCCCTCCTTCTTCCCTATCAAAGTACAGAGGAAAGGCCTCTAGGGGGCTGTGGAATTTCAAACCTTAAATAATTCATTAGAGTTCATTCCTCACATACTTCCACATCTTTCCTTCTTCCTACTCAGCCTGTCTCCAGCCCTGCACACTCTCTCTCCCCCTCTTCTTTATTTCACTTTTCACTCGCTTCCACCCCCACCCACCTCCTTTCTTTCTCAGAGTAATTCACTCATCTAGTAGCATGAATATGTAGGGCAGGAAGTTAAAGAGGCTGGTGTTTACCCATATTTTCAGTGCTAAATATTAACAATGCAATCTTTGAAAATTATGTGATGGCATTCTAACTGCAGTATAAACACACACCTAAACACACATATGCAGATCAGATTGTTAATGATTTATATCATTACCTGATCTGCAGGGTTTACACTCTATATCCTCCCCCAAACTGTGCTGATCTTCATGAATATGGACCAGATAGTACTCCCCCACTAAGATAGCCCAGGAACTCTAATATATTGCTGTACAAGCTCCATTAGCTGCAAATCAGTGACTTCACAGATCAGACAGTTACTATGGCCTTTGAAGGAGCTTGTAAAATTATGAATAGTTAATCTGCCTCTACCCCTTCTTCATAAGGCTATCTGTGGAGAAATGTAGATGCTTCCAGTGGAAGTTGAAGGCTATAATTAACATTCTCTGTGACCGAAGCACATGATCTGGCAGGATGGCCCAGATGAGTTACACAGAATAACAAAGAGTCTTCAAGTCTGTCTCAATTTCCCTGTCGTATTAAATTGGAACAGTACTGACCAAGCAGATTGATTTGCAATTGTTTTACATCTCTAGTGATGTTCAAGATATGAGCTCCACTGTGACCTGCTCCCTCCATTATTCAGATTGATACATAGCCCATTAATCAGAGTCTGGTGGGATCAGGGACTACTTCTTCCAGCTCAAACTAATACAACCATTTTACCTCTGTTCTCTCTTTTTGGTGCAGCTCCAGGAAATACAGCAGGGGCTCAGCCTGGTAATGGGAATCAGTCACGGGCGATGGTTGCAGCTGCTGCCAAACGCAAAGACACTGCCCACAATGAGCTGTATTACGAGGAGGCTGACTACGAGAGAAGGGTCCGCAAACGTAGAGCCAGGTGAGCTATGGAAACCAAATGACAGCACATTCACTGGACTGAATCTAGTAACATTTCCATAAATATGTACATCATAGCACAAGTCTGAATTTTCACATTAACATAAACTTAAATGCTACATGAGCACATGCATGTATGTCTTGCTTTGTCTTAAGTTTGGTTAAAAACGCCAGAAAACAATCTAAATTACTCAATTTTCAGTCGTTGAGGACATTGTTATGTCAGATCAGGCAGTAAGTGAAAAACACAATGTATGTTTTAATTAAACTAGCAGTGCTTGGATAAAGATGTAAATGTCCAGAATATGTTGCATGCATGAGTCCCAGTTTGTGTTTATCCTTGTGCACTGCATGACATTAGAAAGTGTTTATGTTGCCTTACTGTCAGGCTGGTGGTGGCTGTAGAGGAGGCCTTCACTCATGTACGGCGGATGAAGAAGGAGGATGAACGTGCATCCCCATCTGACATCATGGATGTGCGCGAGGCAGCTCTGGCCATATTTCCCTCTATGGCTCGTGCCCTGCAGAAGTACCTCCGCACCACCAGGAGGCAGCACTGCCACAGCATGGAGAGCATCCAGAAGCACCTTGCTTTCTGCCTTGTCAATAACATGAGCCCTAAGGTGAGTTTGGCTTTAAATCTTGAATTAGAGAAGAATATATGCGTTGTTAATAACTGCTGAGATCCAGCAGGAAAACAAACATGACTGTTTTACCAATCATTCAAACCAAACATGTTTTAAACAAGTCAATGCTTAAAGTGACAAAAGTGACAAATCCAAGTTGTATTAAAACAAAATGCAATATTTATTTTTTGGTGAATCCTATAATATTATTGGTTTCTCTGTGTCCAGGCCTTCCTTGAGGCCTACCTGGACCCTGGTCCCACTCTGCAGTATGGTCCTGAGCGCTGGATGGCTGATCAGTGGACCTTGGTCAGTGAGGCCTCTGTCACCAGTGGTATAAAGGATGGGACAGAGTTCCAGCTGAGGTGTCTTGACTTTAGCTTGGCTGTCACTGTCAAGAGCATCCCTTACATCCGGCTGACTGAAGAGTACGTAGACCCAAAGTCTCATAAGTTTATACTTCTGCTCCAATCAGAAACCTCAGTTTAACAGACCCGGTGTACTGGTGCTGCAGATCTGGACATACAGGACTGTTACGATTAACTGACGGATTTTTTTCAAAAATAGTTTTTGTACTGTTTTTTTGTACTCATGGTTATGTAATTTTCCCACACAGAGTATGTTTGTGTACTTGTGAATGGTTGTAGGAGACCCAAAAGACACAGGAGTGAATATGCTTGAATTTATCTGTCCTGACATTTGCAGGACACAGTTCAGGTGTTCCTCTATGCACTTCAGATGAAACTGGCAAATGTTCCCTTTGTTGGCATGCTCTGGTGTGTGCCTGCATGGCAGGCGTCATGATTTAGGAGGAGTGGGTGTGATTTAAGATAAAAAAGTATGTGTGTTTTGTGTATGCTGAGTGTCGTATACACCCAGAGTCTGTCTCAACCTATATTCCCTTTCTCCTTACCGTTACTATAGTGACAAGGACATTTGATATTAACTAAACCATTTTCAACCAAACTGCTCTATTTCCAGTCTTAGTTAAATGTTTTTTTATCTTTCCTGTATCACAGATGTATGTACAGTATTTATATGTGAATATACTTTATCCTGCCACTTTTATATCAAAATTGTGTTTGATCGAATGTTTTTTTAACATCAGAGATTTTTGTACTTGTCAGTATGGCCTGTATTTGTGCAGAAATAGACTGTAAATATCCAAAGACGTGTTTGGAAATTGAGTCTCTTGAATTTAATGCCAACAATAGGACAACTGAATTCAGACAGCGTAGCCAACAGATCGAACACATCTGAGTGCTCATTATGTTTGTGTTTGTAGAGTTAATTGTGTGCAGTGTATGCTGAGTTGTTGTAGGCTAATAGAAGTACTTAATATTTGGACAGCTACAGTATGAGGTGCATATGGTTGACATTATATTATATTATAAAAATTTCTTATTTAGATTTTGCATTCACAATGAAGTAGAAGGTGTTTCGTTACAGCTCTTCTCTGTATAACATAATGGCCAAGTGAATTCATGTATACTGAGCCACAGCGTTTTCAGCTGATTAAGACAATGCACACTGTATATATAGTAATTAAGCCCAGATTCCATGAAGTCTTTTAAACTAATTGACTGCTGCACAGTCATAAAATCAGTGTGTAAAATTATTGGGCACTTAACTCGGCGTTGAAACTGTGTGTAAATTCAACCAGGGTTCGTAAATCAAGTCAGTGTCAGTGTTTCTTCTTAAAGCATCTGAGTGTTACACTACTGCCACCTATCTACCACTACTGAAACTACTGGAAACTCACTGTCATGAACATCAGTCACTTTCTTGATCTGTATTCTTAGAGCCTCTGAATGTGGATGGTATGTTGTAAATTTCATATTTGTGCAAGTGTTATTGACAGTGTAGTTTTGTTTAGAAATTTTGAGTGTTATGGTTGTAAATACTTACTGACTACACTTGTGCCTCAGTCACATATTTTGGATCCACTTGGTACACATTTGCAAATGTGCTTCTGTGTGTGTGTGTGTGTCTGTGTATGAGAGAGTGAGAGAGTGACAGAAAGAGAGAGAGAGAGAGAGAGAGATAGGAAATTAAGGGGAACATAATAAAGAAAACAGATTGCTTTCCCAAATGTCCCTGTGGCTGATAAGTCATACGTCCTACTTACTCTTTTATACAACAGAACATGTAAAATCACTGCAGCTGTGTCAAAGTCATATTTGTAAAAAAATTAATAAATAATAAATATTTGTACTGGCATTTGCAAGAAGATATTTGTTGTTGTTGTGCTTTCATGATGATCTCCTATTTTTTATTAGTACAGTGGGTTTCTGGGTCAGATTTGTAGGGGCAGTCTGGTTTTCAGCTGCATTCAAGAGTAGTTCCAACACAAATGCCATAATAAATTCCAAATGTAGGTTTCTGATGAGCTTATTCTTCTACTTCTCAGTATAAAGCATATGCTTCCTTGACTGGGGCTCACCCATGGATAAAGAAGCCTGCAGCTGTTGCAGATTGTGTTTTCATACAAGTCACAGAAGAAAAAGACAAAAGTGCATGTGTGCACAGAGGAAGAGAATCAGGTTGTGTAATAACAACATTATTTTCCTTTGCATCGGCTGCCTGCCCCATTGATTCACATGAGGAAAAAATCTTGGTGGAGGAAAACAAGATAGTGCAAGATAAAAGATGTTTGCTATAGAGAATGGGGATTGTCAGTGTGTGGTTTTAAAAATGGAATTCAACAAGGTAAATAAACATAACACATTTAGTTGTATCACCTGAAAGGAGGGAGAAAAATAAAAGAACAACTTGTTTGGTTTATTGAGTTTGAGAGCACCACATTGAACAGGCGACAATATTATGCTACTCATTTGTGGTAAAAGTACTCAGGACTTTTTCCAGGTAAAATTACAAAATTACCAATATAACAGTGAAAATATACTTTTTTGTAATATTTTGGGATTTTTGCTAATCTTTACTGTAAAAAATGTGCACAGTTGTACACTGATGCTTCATAACATTAAGTGATGTGATGGACAGGAGACTGGCAGTTAAGCACCCCAGTGCAGCAAACAAACAACTTTGATGCAGTTTTCACAGCAGTCAAGTTCAGACTCACAAAAAAAGAAAGTAAAGCAGATTTTATGAAATGAAATTGATTAGAAATACGGTGTAGACATATATTGTATATTGTACAATATTGTAAATTACTATTGGAGCTTGAAACTGTTTTTGAAGGAATATTTACATAAAAATGCAGAGGCCTGTAATCATATAATCAAATATTAGTACTGTCTTCCAATAGCAAGTTATGTCTGGTAATAAATGAAGACATAGCTTTTCATGAAAAACGTGGTATTTCCTAACTTGTATCTGAACTTTTGACTTGTAGTGTATGTATATAATTCCAAAACCTTTCTGTTCCAGACATATTTACAATGTCAAAAAAATGACATTTTAAATATTAAATAGATTATTTTATTATTAGCAGGCACAGATTCAGTATATATTTGTTATCATGGACAGTTACTTGTCACTTGTGCACAGGACAACTCAACCTGAAAATCTACTCATCATCATCATCGTCATCATCATCATCATCGTCGTCATCGCCGTCGTCTTCGTCGTCATTGTCGTCGTCGTCGTCTTCGTCGTCGTCATCGTCATCATCATCATCATCTTCAGTGTTGACTTTGCCTGAAAGCACATCTTCTATCCAGTCCTCTAATTCTTCAGCGCTGGGCAGATCCTCCTCATCGTCCATCTCCAGCCACACACTATCGGCCTGCTCACAAACACACACAGACGGGATGAACAATTTCAGATGAAACTCACTGCAATATCCATGCCAGGTCAAACAGGTTGTCAGGTTGTAATGGACTTACATCTGTAACATTGACTACTCCAATCTGTGGTCTGAACAGGTCCACCTTGAAGGTCTTCTCCCAGTAGGGAATCAGCTGAATAGAGTCAAATAGTTCAAATTAGCTGCAGCATCAGGGCTAAAAACCTGTACATAGGCTTTGGTTTAACGTTTCACTGTTTTCTTTTCTGACTGTCTCTGTTTACAAGTGTGAAGGTTTTCTGGCTCACCAGGGGGAAGTCATCAGGGTCAATCCAGACAATGCTGAGGTCAGGTAGGTGAGTGTTGTCCCTGGCCACTTCTTTCAGGATCTCCAAGAACTCATATCCATCTGTAAGAATGAGAGAGAGCACGTTATATCCAATTAAAACTTGATTAAATTAACTTCTTATGTTCAGTAACTACCATCTTCTATTTTGTTTGTTTAACCTTTAAGTGGCTGTTTATTGGCCAGGAGCAAGGCCCTCCTAAAATATAGACATAATAATTACTGTAATAATTACTGTCTTCAGCTGTGTTACATCACTACAATGGGTTATTTTAATGATCAGTTATCCTTTTAAATCAAAAATAAAATAACTATTGAAAGACAGTACTAATGTTTGCTGATTATAGGCCACTTTAAAAACAGCTGTTTCCAGCAATATTGACAGTGTCAGTGTTCCACTGGAACCACCTACCTGAGAGCAGCTAAAAGTCTGGATATGTTTACCTTTAACTCCTCAGCTTGACATCGATAAGAATATGTTATCAGCAAAAATAATATTATTTATTTAATTTTGTAAACTATATTTTATTGTTTCACTTGTGATTGACTGATTGAATAATTAATTCATCCATTGTTTAAATATTAAGACACATAAAAATCCAGTGTCTACACCAAATGTGTTCTTCAGTCTCAAGTTTTATGTCTTCTAATAACAATAGTGGTATTGTATGTAATATGCTCTCACCAGGATCCTCCTCCTCTGCAAAAGCCACAATGTGGATGCCCTCAATATCATCTTCCTGAGAAAATTAAAGAAAAAAAATGATGTCAGGTTACTGCAAGTGCTGGTACAAACTAAATGTTAGTGGTCATGACTTACCCAGGTCTCAAACATATCTTCTGCACGCAGCTTTCTCAGAGTTGGTCTGATGTTCACCCATGGCACAGAAAAGGCATTTTACAGTTACAGTTACATACTTATACAATGCAATGAAATTGATTGCATATTTCTTTCTTTCTTTCTGGAACATTTCATGCAGTGTTGCTCTTTGTTTACCGTCTGTGTTTAGTTATGAATTCCACCAGATCCTCCTCAGTGTGAGGCTTTCCTGGGATGGTGACAGGCTCCTCCATGAAGGGCTCATAGAAATCCACTTCATTCAACTTCAGAGTCAGCTCCTTGGCCACCTGAAGCAGCAACAGACAGATTCCTCAAAATAATGACACGTCTGTTAAACTGTTAGTGAATTTGTTACTTACAGATTTCTCAAATGTGGCAAAGAACTTAATGTAGGGCTGAAACTGCTCTGCAGCTTCTTTAAATGCTTCATAGTCTGAGAATTGAACACAATGGAAAAATATGAGTTATGTAGATTACGTAGTATTGCTACAGTACTACAGTAGTATCTTATGTTCTACAGGATTTTGTCACTTTCCTGTTTTCATGAACACACATCTGTTTGTGCTTTCTTTGGCTGCTGTATACATTATTCAGCATCAGGGGAATAAAAATACCTGAACTTTGACCTCTACTTTATGCTCCCACAGTTGGTCCAAAGGGATGTAGCTCTGGCTTATCATGACAAGTAAACCACTCTAGAACCATTCTTTGTAAAACATGTGAGAAGGAACCAAGCAGTGGCAGCTGTGTGTTTAGCCGTGGTAAAAATGGAGCTGTAAATCCATGGAGATGAGGGGGTTAAAATGAGCTTGTGTTATTTCGAAGGGCATGAGCCACAGAAGGCCCAGCACCAAGCCATCCAACATGATAGTTTCACAATCATTCACACCAACAGTATCACAAACTCACGTTCAGAATCTTCGCTCTTAAAGTAGCCAATGAGGCGGATGTCGTCTTCCATCCTATCAAAGGCTCTCAGCTCCAGAGCATTTCCTATCACCTCCACTGGCTCCTCCAACAGCTGGAGATAGACAAACAGAGGAGAGAGAAATACTGGAGTGGAGTAAGCTTGTTAACACTAGCAGCTGGGAATCTGCCCTTAATCAGTCTACTCACATCCAACAAAAACTCCACCAAAATGTTAGCAGAGATTAAGCCATCAAACTCAATCACCCGATCGTCCTTAAAAACATATATACTGCCTTCTTCCTCCAAACCTGCAAATAAAGGAAGTCAGATTTAAACACTCTACAAAAAAGTTATTTTTCTTCTTATAGAAAAACTGGGCAAATTAAATTTCCAAATAACAAACAGATAAAGGTGTCTAAATGAAGTTTATTCTGCATTAATATACTCACCCAGTTTATTTGCCACCTTTGTATCTTTGTGGGAGTCGACCATTCCAAATCCTATGTCCTTCTCCTCCATAACCTGAGCTACAAGCTGCAGGCAAAAGAAAAAAACATTATAAAGCTAAATGTTAAGGTCAAGACAGAACACAATATATGTAAGAAAACAAGACAAAAGAAACAACTTCATTTGGAGTATTACGTTCTACGTGTTCCAGTTAAAATATTCATTATGGCTCCTTGTAATATGATCTTGACTATAGTGTTGGGTAAAGTCTTTAGGGAAAAAAGTCCAAAGTTGGCAGGCTGACAGAGGTGCACAAGCTGCCCAGGGGGTGTAGAGACACAGTTACATAATCATCTAGTCTGCCTTGTTCTAAATATAACCAAAGCAAGAGTAAATGTAATTGTTCTGACAGCTGTTCAATGATCTACAGTAGGTTTGAGATTTCAACTCCCCTGTCACAGAGTTTAGTTGATGCATTATTAATGTGATTTCTTTCATGATTTCTTTCAAGCAAAGTTATATGTGGTGTGATATATATGATATCCTGCCATTGGTTTCATGCTGTTCTACTGATCTACAGCAGGTGGTGGTAAAGCAAACAAACTTAGCAGTGTATGATAAGTGACAGTGAAGAAAAACACTGATGAATCATGTATATAAAAATTCACAATTTAAATTATATCTTCCAAACTTCTCTTGTAAATTTCCTCCAACAATAAACAACACCTGTCAGTTTTGTGACATTTGGGAGAGGCCAAAAGTATGGTGAACACAGTGTGACCTATGTAGATGGTTTACTGACTGTTGTCTACTACATTAACATGGCCCACCTGTGCTGTGTAAAATGAGAAAAGCTCATATCAGGACTGTGCAACAGGGCTTAAAATACCTTCCACAGATCAAAGAGCAACTCAGTCTCAGCCCTGTGTAACATGAGACGAGTTAGTTTTCTAGTGTATGAGATGCAAAGAGGGACTGTTTTAATGTATCAGTTATAACCACTTAACTCAACTTGAATATAAAATATCCCAAGCTCATTTATGTCTTCCTTTTGTTTGTTTTGTTTTGAGTAAAAAGAAAGGGCAGTTGTGCTCTTCACTTATGTATGTAGTTCACATGTGAAGGTGAATTAGCCTCATGCATTTCTTTAGGATTGAAACACATTGACTTAGGCTGAAATAACCTTAAGTGATGTTTCACATGACTGGACTGTTTGCACTCATGGAGTACATACACTGACCTTGAGGAAACTCATGCAGTGCAAATATTAAAATGGAGCTGGAGTATCTGGAGGTTTATCTCAGTAAGCTCTGTACTTATTGGTGCACTAATATGAACTCTAAATCCATCATGCTTCCCGTGGGTCTGGTTAATTTCAACTATTGGCGTCCTTTCCCTGATACCTGCCAGCACTTCAAACTTTTTGTGTTTTGGCCTCTCCTGTTCCTTTAATCTGACACTGCACCTTGTTTTCCTCTTCTTATTATTGTACTTTACCTCTAGCACCAACTCTGTCATCTGGTGTTGTTTCTGTTGCTCCTTGCTGTCTGGTATGGGCCCATGATAGAAGAGGCAAAGCATGCTGTACTTCTTCAGTGCTTTCCTGTAGTTTTTGTCATTGATGTCTAAGACGCGGTCTTTCCCATCATACTGTGGGAACTCCAGACCTTTCTCAGCTGGGGCCAGAGGCACAAGGCTCAGGCAAGGGAGCAGGAACAACCACAAGTATAGCATGGTCCAGAGTTACAATACACTCACAGAAGTCACAGTATTGTTTCACAGTAAAAACAAACAGAAAGGTCACCTAAGACCTGTAAAAGGATAAGAAATGTTGCAAAAAAAGTTTAGAGGTAAAAAGTGGTCCAGATTTGGCAGTTCACAAGCATTCCAGTTTGTCCACAAAAGTCCAGTTTCTAAAGCATCTTCAGGATCCAGCACCTATTTCTCTCACTGCAATCACGTCTTCACTCCTTCTCTCTGCAGACACAAAGACGAAAGAGGAGTACTGTCGGGCATGTAAGGTACTGGGGCGTGGATACCATACATAGCAGCTCTCCTCTTCCCCTTCCCATTCAGGCCCATTTTTAGGAGACCAGTTGTTTGAATGCTAAAAATAAAACTGTGAGTGAGGAAGAGAGATAGTGAAGGACAACAGTTGGGGGTTTAACAGTGAGTTACAGAATTTGCTCCGTGTGGTGACGTCTCTCTGAGGAAGACGGATGTCAGAGGAGCGAGCTAAGCCCCAGAGATTTGGGGGTTCGGTTATTTTGAGATGGTTAATTATGTGATGACTAAAACCAAGACAGATAGAAAATTATGAAGTTTAAGTGACAGTTCTTGAGACAATATGTCAGGTGTGCAAAGAGAAAGTCAAATAATTTGTTTGTAGGGGCAGTTTCAAATGTGTTTCCATGACTTCAGCATGTGCAACAACATGTTTTTATTTTCAGCAATCAGTTATTTGATTTACATCTTTCTTGAACAGCCATAGACACAATGGACTGAATATGTAGTTTGCCTCTGCTTATTAAAAACCTACACACTGACCCAAAGACCTTCCTCTTAAACTGTACATTTAATCTTCAGTTGCACCACTTTTACCAGTTGACAAAGCAGCAGCAGCTGCACTTCTATTTTTGCCTCTCTTTAATCTTCTTCATCTCTCCTCTGTCCTTAAGTATAAAAGTTATCTACTTGCTTGAGAGAGAGCCTTTTCTGCCCTCTAGAGGCAGAACCATGTCTCTCAACAGGATTTTCAAGCAGGTATATTTGGGTATGTGCAGAAAGGCTATTATTGATGATGCCTCAAATCAACAATACAACATTATGTCTTGCATTAAATAGCATCTCAAATGAACACATTGAAGCATGAAAAGCAGTGTTTATGAACACAAGCTTGGATGGGCTGACACAAAAGGCTGAGAACCTTTGTTTAAATGCATTAAATGATGATAGTGGATTAAAGATTGCTTTAAAAATATATACAACATCAGTTAACCTTTTTTATTATTATTCTGATTTACTGAGCAGTATCAGTAAAATGTCTGCCTCTGTAACTGAAGGTAATCACAATTTCCTGTAATTTAAGTGTCAATGGTTGAATTATCAAGCTGCAAAATTAGTTGTCATCCTGCTGTTTCTGAGCAGTCCAGTTGTCTTTGATGTATTGATGGTAGGGGTCATTAGAGTGCTCCCTCCTCTTAGATTTTACTGTGCTCACCAGCATGGCCACAATGATGAAAGAAAGCATGCCGATCATCACCACCAGATACCAGATGACATCCCTGAAGTTCTCCTCAGCCAGTGTCTTGTCCAGAGCATTGGCTGCAGCTGTCGCATTAAGCCTCCAGTTGTCAAGATACCGACCCAAAGCACTGAGCAAGGAGTCTTCCACATGAAGGGTCAAGTTGGACCAGTCAGGGGCCCTCATCTGGTGAGAGTGAAAAAAAAAATCCTGCTTTTGTGCTACTGTGTTTTGACAGTTTAAAACTAATTCTACTTATCGCTGTTGAGAGTTTAACACTTGAATCTCAGTCAGTGTACTTAATTAGTACCATGTAGGTGTTGTTTGATGTTAATAGTGGTCTAGTAATATTAGCAAACCTCAAAACTGGCAAATTGTAAATTGTAAAAATGTATGCACTGAAGTACATTTATTTACACTTTTGAGGTCTGTACAATTAAAACCAATGAGAAAAACAGAAAAAATAATAATACTGTTTTCCAGACCAAATAGTTATCAATTTGTATATTTGGAGCCCACTGTTAACTGAAAACTAGTATTTTAGGATCTTTAAAGTCTAGTATAGTAAAAAAAATATATTTTTTTCCATCTACCTACAACCAACTACTACAACTAAGGAACAGAAAAAAAAAGTCATGTAGCCTAAAATCATATTACCCAAAACACAAACTATGGTGTTATTTCAGTTCAACCAACCTTTGTCCAGGATTTCAAAAGCTGTTCTTAAAATTGAATAGATGAAGAAACTCTGGGAGAGTGGACCAACCAATACTACTGACCAAGAGCTCTACTGTCAGAGTGAGCTCCAAAGTCATTAGCTTCCTACTTCACGTGTACACAGCCAATCACTGGTCAGACTCTGTTTACTTTTTTTATCTTTTCTGCAGTGGCTTCAGAGTGTGTATGTGTGGGTGAACAGGAAACTAAGTTGACCTTGAAAATATTGGGCTTCACCTGATAAACAAAGGGAGTGAAATAAATTATAATCCACACACATGCACAAACACTAATTTCAAAGTAGTATCAACAAATAGGGCAGAAAATGGTTCTCACTCTGACAGTGGCTGGCAGGTGTCATCTGCAATTCCTTATGTGCCCAGACAGGGGTAGTACATTACAAGGACACTTTAAATGCCAACCTATTGTCTGTTCAGTAATTCTGCTGTACATCTCCCTAGATGGCAGTAAACTGCTATAGGTTATATAGTAACTGTTCTATTTAAAAGATTAAAACCTGGGGTACGAATTGTAAAGTAAATGTAAAGTATTAGTGTCTGCACCCTTGATTTATTAGAAATCCATTGTCTTGCTCAGGGACGCCTCAGTGTGTCCATTTGCTGAACAAGAATGCGTGAAACTCATAAACACTGTGTTTGAAGGAGCAGTGTTTCTCCCCCCTCAGAGCCACGCTGCAGGAGGGAATGACTCCCACCACCTCTGATCGTTCCCAGATCATTTATGTTTTGTAATGCAGTGCCAGCGGGTGGATGCTATGCTGACTCTCTTCTCTGTAAAGTGAAACAAAATAAAGATGGAACAGTGTGTACAAAGAGCACCGCTACAAAGAGACAGATGCGCACACAGAAAAGTGCAAATGAAATGAGTTTTCAACTGTTTGCGTTCCACACAGACAGAGACAGGATCACAAATGAATAAAACATACATACATAAAACATACAACATTTATGTGCACTGTGTTTTGCAAATTGTTTAAACTGTTAGAAAATAATGTTCGAAAATAAAAAGGCAATGTTGTATTTGTTATCACTCAAAATGTAAGGCTTATATCATGCATAACCAATAAGGTGGTATTTTGTGCAAATGGAATTTAAATGTGCAAATACTGAATGGTGCAGTAAAGAGATAATTTGCATACAGTAAAAAATAGAGATATAGCAGTTTTCTTCATTGTTCTCAGGTTTTCAGATTCTCATTCTCTGGACAGTTTTCCGTGGCTGCATATCTTGATAGTATGGCATTTCAGTAAGCTGAAGTTTCCCAACTTTATGTTTCTTTAACACATCAGGAATTTCTCTGGTGGCTCAGTGTGTTGCAAGGACGTTACAACACAATGTGTGTTTAAATGAACCCACAGCAGGAGATCAGAACCTCTGAAGCGTTTCAGAAAGAAGATTAATGATTCAACCTAAACAGCTTTGTTATCTTACTGAATTGAAATCACTCATAGTAACCAGATGTAGCACATATCTTTTTTCAATGTGGATATTCCCTGGTGATATAAATGTATGTACAACATGAACTGTAAAAGTAATTCTTATAATAAAAAGTAAGAATTAAATGATTTATTAATGCTTTATTCATAGGTATAATATTAACAGTATCCATAGTAATGTTTTGGCTTGCAGGTATGTTATTAAAACCTTGACAAATGTGACATTGCATCTGGTATTAATGCAACTCTATGCTTGTGAGTCTGCAGTTATAAATGTTAATAAATCATTTAATCCATAGGCCTGCTGTAATATATGGTACTAATAAATGGATAAAGGTTCAATCACTTGTTTTACAATCTGGCAACTCCAGAGTTGCTCTGATTAATGGCTTATATCTGATTTGTTAAGCATTTATTTGCCATTACTAAAGCAACTAGTTGCAACTTTTTAAACTAGACACTTGTGTAAGAAATTGGTTATTTATAACAAATGCTTAGAGGTTTGCTGTTTAGTGGAGTTTGCAAAGAATCCCAAAAAGCCTTCTTATATATACACACAAATATTAAATGTTATTTAAATGAACAACACCAGAGATTGGGACGGTGAAGAGAAAAACAGCTGCAAACACCTGCATATCGTGTGTAAACAAATAGCTGTGAAGCCTGGATTTGAGTGGCTGAATGCAATGCTTCATATAAAGCAAATAGGTAAAACTATTTAATTCACATAGCGTGAAAAAGCTTGTGAAGAATTCCCTTGGGCATAAACAAGGATGACTGAAACAACTAGAAGCTATTAGACATCATCACAAGCATGACTGGATTTAACATCAGTGGCGAGACATGGACTCAAACAGCAACGGAAACCCCAAAGCAAAACTGACATATGCAAAAGAAAGGGCAGTGACACTGAAGCCTATGAACCATAAACTTGAATGTTACATAAAGACAAAAATGCAGATTCACACACACACATCAGCTTTGTATACAGGCAGAAACAAACTTAACAAAGATGTTCTGTACTCTCTCTTTTTACAAGTAGAGAGAAAGAGAGAGTCATTGAGGTTATGCCAATTATAACATGTTGATGGTCATAAATCAGTTCTCTAGAGTAGGCATATATAATTATTTAAACAAGTGCAATCATAAATTTGATGAGTTTTAGGTTTTAGTTTTGACAATGGTTGTTCACATGATTTGCATGTAGCACGTCCTTGGGGAAGAATAACTGCCAGCAATACATTCTATAAAAGTGAATCATCTTCTCTTTAGTTTAATGGCAACTTATCATGTAGTAACTTGTGATGATGCTTCTTGCTTCTGATACCACACCCTGGTGCAGGTGATGAGTCAGTTTTATTTCACTGATTTGCTATGAAGATTAAAATGACCTGATCTCTGGTTAAAACAAATGAAGTGATAAATATAGATTAAAGTCCAGATTCTTATGTATTAGGGTTATCGTTACACTTGAGACTGTTGTTTCATAAAGCAACAACACACTATGTGACAAATTTAAGTTACACTGTCTGCCTTAACAAAGTTGGTGTCAAAGTTACATTATTGATGCATGGTGATGCTGCTGTGTAGGATTCATTTAGCACATCTGTCTGGCATTGACAAGCCTGCATGAATGTGTTATGCATGTTTAAATCAGAGAGAGTAAAAGCTTCAGAATCAGTGGTCACTGATACACAGTAAATTTTACAGTGAGGTACACTTCCCAGTGTATTTAGTCCTAATCTGAATTGGTGTTAAATTAACTCTTTTAGAGCAAAATTAATTCTAAATAGTGTTATTTCAATTTAACACTACATGTTAAATAACTCTGAAGAGTGTTAATATTATGCTCAGTAGTGTTGATTATTTACTCCTCTTTACAGTGATAAATGAACTCTAAATGAGTCACATCCCATCTGCTTTTAACACTGTATTTAGTTATTAGAAATCAATACTGGAGAGTCAGATAACTCTGTTTTAATTAAACTCTGTCTAGAGTTGATGTTACACTACGGTTTTGTTTTTACACTCATCTACAGTTAAAATCATTTTGCACCAAACAGTGTTACTAAAACTTTCTCTGTGGAGGTACTTTTAAAAACTCAACTGTTTAATAATGCCTTTTTTCAAAGAAAAGAAGTGAGCAGAAAAAATAATACATTTAACAGCTTTATTTTCATCTCCCAACTATGTCAGGCTTTAAATTCTAAAACACCTCATGTACCATAAAAAATACATTAAAACACACACTTTAGTTTTGCATAAAATGGCGACATGGAACAACACACAGCAAAGAATCTGTTGTGTCATATTTCATTTGAAGATCAAATGGTGTGAAGTAACACAGCTCATTTATGTTTTGTACCTTCAGAACTGTATCTGGATGTAGCCTGACCCTAAATGCAGGATAATGGTCATCAAAATACTATAATAATACAATAATAGTTTTCCATCAGTTTTCCACAGAGCAATACAATGTCATTTTTCATAGCAATAGTCTTAATCTTACCAAACAAAGGAATCTCAGACACTACCTCTGTACAGATGATAGTGAGTCAGTCAGTCAGTCAGTCAGTCAGTGTGGTACTCTGTACCATGATGTTTTATTCACCTACCTGAAAACACACTGTTAGACAATATAGCTCAAATTTTTAAAGCAAGTTCTGGGCCGTCTCCAGCTCTCCAATTGTTACCATCTTTCCTGGTCCTAAAGTTAGTCTTCTCTTGGCTAAAGGATTCCCAGTACATTACCATACAACATTGGTGTTTCTTGGCCAGTGTCTTTGTAATGTTTTTAAAAGGTTTAAATTGTTTCTTAAAAAAACTGTGTTTTGCTTTGTATTGCATGCACCACATGAAGAATTTGGCCAATGTTTTGTATACTTCGAGGGTAGCGTATCATAAAATGATGCTTTGGTAGTAACTGGTTCAAGGAAATAACTGCGAGCTGATGTGAAGAGCTGATTATGACCAATGATTAAATGTTTCAAATAAATGGTCATGCCTTCTGACAACACTGGTGGAAAAACAATGTTAACAAGCTGCCAGCACTTATCATCTGCTTGTACTAATTCACTGCACAACAAAGACATATTACGCAATAAGCACCAAAACTGAATTGCTCCAAACAACTCCACAAACCCAAATAGACTATGCAAATAGACTATGATTATCCCCAGTGACTTGGACTACAGTACCATGAATTAAGCACTTTAATTCAATACTTGAACCACTTGTCAATGATCTCATTGACAAGTATCGAATTAAAGCCATAACACTTAGTGTCCTGTGTGTGGAAAAGAGTACACACATGAATATTAACCAAAGAGGGGGAAAATTTCTTAGCGTAAAATATATTGCACATAATATTTGTATTCCTTTTTGCAAGCCCAAGGGATTTGCAGTTTCAAAGTCATCATAAAATAGCAGAATCTGTAAGGCATCTTTCTCTGCAGAAAATAGGGGACTTTCTTTAACATAGGTAGCGTCACTTATATCTGCATACACACCTTCTCTGGACATTTGTCTGAACTGAATATGTCAGCAAGATTGCGGTTTTGAAAGATTGTTTTCAAAGTTTCCAAAATGGGAACATTAACAGCAGTTAGGCTTAATCCAGCAGCCCTGAGCTGCGCAACAGCAGAAGCACACATATCCAGAGTGTTGCTATTTGACTGTGTCAGTGTTTTAGGTGTGGTGGGTGTCTCTTCTATATTAGTTGACACCACCTCTCCTGCAGAGTTAATTGGTTTAACTGCCACATCAGACTGTACAGTAACATCAGCATCAGCCTGCTGGTCATTATTCTCCAGATGTTTGGTGTTTAAATGTTTTCTAAACCCTGAAAAAGTACCAAACACACAGCCACATCCAGCCTGTGCACATTCAGGGTAAAGACTGTTCCCAGGTAAGTAACCGTGAATTAATCGTAACGCCTAACAAGCATATTTGAACCAGCAAACTTAGTCTGACATGCAAAACACTTCATGAGGGAGGTGAAACCTTTTAAGACCCAATGAAGCAACTTTCCCCTAACTTTAGCAACATGGGGACTTTCCTTAACTTTGCCAACATCTATGTTGTACACAGTGGTTTGGATGAATGTATACATGTTGTGAAGCATGGAGTTGAAAGATGTGCCACACACAAGGTGTGCTTTAAACAGCTCTTCAAAAGCACCAAGAGAAGAAGATGACTTGCATGGTATGGCATTTTTGTCAAGAACAATGAAGAACTGTTGGATCTCGTTCTTCTTAACTCCAACAGCCAGGAGGTAGGGTTGAGTGCTAGTAGTGATGGCATCCAGATGCTCCTGGAGGTTTGTGCCAGTCTGAAAAGACAAACACAGATAGACAAACTGTATGACCTAAGTGGTTATAATACTCTAAACTGGCATTGTCTATTCTTATCAGAATAAAGAATACAAACCTTCTTGAAGACCACAGGATGCTTTTCTGCTTGGGAAGCAGACACCTTTCCTGGTCTCTTTCATCTCTGAGCAGAATTTAGAATTTAACATAAAATGCAGATTGAACAGCGCTGTCATAATAGGTTAAAACACCTCATGCATCTAACTGCAACAATGTTGGGTTCTTACCAGCAATTAATTCTAACATATTTTTGCACTTCTTCAAGTTTTGCTTTAAGCAGCATTCCTCCTGTACAGAATACCAGCATGACTTCATGGTTAGTGCACTACACTAACACAAAAAGTTAAAAACATTTTAAAAACATTTTAAAAACATAACTGTGTCGTGAATTCCAGCATAACTGCCCTGCAGTAACCCCTACTTACATTTATGAAATCACTCATGTTGCATTTATTTGAAAATAACAAGGCATTGATCAAGTCTCTGCCTATGAATTGGGGTGGGAGGCTACCTTTATTAGCATATATCACATTTTGTTTCATCTGCCTGAAATATAGCTTTTAATATTACACAAAATAATTATTTGGTACCTCTAAAAATAATGTAATTGCACTGGAGAATCCAGTAATTAAGTAAAGCCATTCTGTTTTAACTAATAATATTACTATACCATGAAATAACTTTAAACTTTACCTGTTTAGATATTAATCTTGAATCCTCAGCATACATACACAATTTACAAACATCAAGTTTTCCCACATCAGTAAACTGGTGCAGCTGACACACCTGCAAACCTATGTCATTTTTATAATTTATTATCGTTTCTCTCCACTGCAGGCAATATAGGAAACAAACTAGCTCCCATACTTTAACCAGAGAACACTTGAGGGCTAACCACTAATTTATAAGTTACTACTAGTGAAACAGACAACCAGTTTAGCTAATGACGTTAACTACTTTTGCCACCATATGTGCCACTTCTTCGGAATGAAATATTTTAAGAAACACTGGCAGGTATAGTGTATCATTATTTAAACATGCTGTTATTTTAACATGCAGTGTCAACATACATGTTGACACTGCACTGCACTGCACTGCTATTTAACACTGGGGAATTTACTGTGTAGTATGAACATTTTTGCACGAGAGGCCATATTGTGATTGGCCACAGACACAAAGCCAATTCCAAACACTCTTCATGTTTTAACTGAAACTTGGCTCAAAACACCGTACTTCTTGGCATTTCGAGTGCCCATTGTTTATTGATAGTAGCAGGCTTACTTATGCCTAGCACAGACATTTTTTCCCATGCTTCACCTCTGCTAATCCCTAAACCCATGTTTAAGGTACAAAACATGTTGGCTGAACTGCCAACCAACACTTTGTTGCGCTCCTCACAACTCCCTCCCTTTATTCTGAGAACTTGGAGGAGAAATAAGTTTGGTCCTGTAGGTGTTGCCCAAGAGCATAACAATACTTCAAACATTACATGCTGAGCATTCAGCTGTTTAGCTGTCCCTGTATCTCTGTATTAAATATTTCCATTCACTCTCACCTATTTTCTGAAAGCTGTGGCGATGACTTCATAGTCCCATGCAATTGCAGAAGTATGTGAAAAAAGGTGATAAGGTCTGTTTTTCTCTTACATTACATTATAAATTACAACAGAGACAAATGTTGATAAGGTTTACTTTGTTATATATAAACTAATTTGCTATTTTTTCTGCAGTCAACAGGCTTTTTATCAGCAGTTTACATTTGACACTGGTGCTGTTGATTCACCATATCAAGCATGTTGTGTCACAGGTGTATGTATCATCAGTTCACATTCATTACTTCTAAACACCATTCTTACAACTCCTACTAAAGTACACTTAGTATACTAAAGTATAGTAAAATATAGTATATAAAGGTAAATATTTCCATTTGCCATTGAAGCCCTAACCCTTGGATTAATCCCAGGCATGCCCCCATAGCTGGGGCAGTGCATGGGGAATGGCAGGAATGCATTGACTATGTGTTTGCAGTATATTTGAAAGATCACATCACATTCCCTACATGGCTGCTTCTGTTGTCATTCCAAAGAGAATGTATAACAATGATGTTTTTAAAGTTTTGAAATGTGTGAGTAACCAGTGGCCTTTTGTCTGGCGCCATTTGGGAAACAAAGCGAAAAACAGATATATAAACATATATACATATATGCACTTTTTTTTCAGACAATTCATAATCAATAGGGATACAAAAGGAAACAAGTAATGAATATCATGCTACTCACTCATACTACTAAATTTACCACTTAAATCTCAAATTTTCCTGTATGCAAAGTGTTGCTTTTGAGGGTATAATTTGCACTTTGTGGACAGGCCAGAGATTGGCAGCTACTGCGTCTGTATGAAAATGCGACTTTACCAAGGTGATGACTGAATAGAATATAATCACCAGAGCTACATAGTTTTTGAAGTATGGAGTGTTTACTTTTCATGCAACATTGTTACACATTATAGGTGTAAGAAAACATTGGCAGTGAATTACTCGCTTCCCTGAAGTTGCATGTCTATCACAAGAGTGGCACGCCCTACAGAACTCACAGAAGGCATAACAGTATTAAAGTAACTGTATCAACAATGGCTTGCAAATCAAATCTGGACATCATTTCATTCTCCAGATCCTGAAAGAACTGTTTATGTGGCTGCATCATCACCCAACTGTCACACCAGTCGACAGTAAAGAATTTTGAGAAGTGGGACCATTTCCTAGAATTCCCTGCAACCAAAGATGCCTATGTTTAAGAGCAACCTCCATAGTGTAGCTTGTAGAACCAGAGGAACAAGTCTAGAGATCAAACCCAGCAATAGGAATTTAAAAGCATGAATAACTGTTTTATTTGCTTTGTGGTTTTGTTGTTTGTTTTAGATGTAACCATGGCTCTTTATGAAGCAGGGCTGATACTGAATTGATGGTCTTTGGGGCAGGGATGGAAAGCTTTAACCTATGTTGTCAAAAATACAGTTGCAAGAAAGATTAAATGAAGTATCTCCATAAACTGCTCATTAAATGATCAGATGTTCAATTAAATAATTGATAAAAAAAAACACACAAGCAGTCAAGATATTTCATGTCTTTACTGAACACAGCCATGAAACATACAAAGTGATGGTGAAAAATTAAGTCAGACACTAGGCTTCTGTTCTCATTAAAGCAACTGGAGGCAGGTGTTAGAAACAAAAATGAAAATGGAGATATAGAGCTACCCTGACCCAAACCGTGTCAGTGTACTGTTCACAAGCTGCGTCAGCTGATATGAGCCACGCCTCACAAAAAAAGAGATCTTTGAGTTGTTGATTTGTATGTATGTGTTATATATTCATTAGATCACAGTGGGACAAATTGTCTATGCAGTATATGGCGTTGCCTTCCCTTCCAAAGCTCAACATACATTTACACTTATATACACAGCATTGTTACTGTAGATAAGAATGGCAGCTCAAACATAAATACTTCAAAAAAGAAAAATTCAAAATGATATAATACCAAAGGCCACTGTGTATTGACTTGGCAGTGGAAGAAAACTGCACATTACACTTAAAAGTCCACTTAAAAGTCAGACAGCCAGAATGTAATATAACAGCAGAACATGCTGTCAATCAATCATTTTTTTTATTATTTGTTTTTTAAACCTTTGAAATGTTTTCTAATGTGACACTTCAACTTATTGTGCATCCAGTGCCACGTCACCTAATAGCTAACTAGTTGAGATAACCAGAGACACTGTACAGTATACCGTTGATGAGTAATTTTATAGCTAATCATTATCTGTATTGTAGGTGTATGACTTCACTTAGCTGCTAGCGTCACTGCTTGTTCTCATAAGTTAATGGTGGTATTGGTAGTTTTCCACACTCGGGGAAATGTCCTGAGTTGAACCTCTCAGACAATCCTAAATCCTGCCAGACTTTAACTCTAACCACAGCCCCAAGCCTTATCTTAACCAGCCATCTAACCTGAACCTTTTTATCAGCTTTTTCAAGGCAGTACACAGCATGTTATGAAACACCTTCAATGAACATTCCTGAATTTCACATCCCTTGCCAAATATTTACAATCATAAAAGATGCCAAACTGTAATAATAATAAGACAAACTGTAGGCAGAAGCCTGGGTCACAGCATACACTGAAACAACAGGATATACTGCAAATTAAAAGTTATGAAGTTATGTAGTAGGTTGTAGAAGAAAGACCTGTTTGTGTCAAACTTCTTATCCAGTTTATCTGACACTGATATGCTGTTATGCTACTCAAGAGAAGGAACTATATAGTAGAAGATATCTACAGCAACCTTACATCTATACATTACATCTTTATATGACTATTGTTGGACAGTTTTATGTATTTAGATAGAATTTTGTAAACCTGCATACAAATTACAACTTTTAAATTTTTTTATAACATTTATTATATGATATTTCTACGTTTTTATGCATGTTATGTATAGCTTCTGACAAATCTGTAAATATCACAATTTCCATTGCTGTAAAGCAATTTGGAGGGTTTGTTTCAGACTATTGCTCATGTTTTCACTGTCCAAAATAGACAATGAACAAAGCATGGCTTGGATGCCAGTACTTTTCCACAAGGACAATATGATTAGTTTCCTCTAGGGAAACAGAGAGCGTATGAGTCTAGAGGGGGTTGGTGGTGGAGGCAGTTGGCAGAGGCAATATTAAAGAGCTGGAACGATATAAGAGAATTCAAAGTAGTTTTAAGTACAACACTGTCAAACTCAAAGTGTGCGTGTGCCAGTGGCAGTGATCTAAAGTGACACCAACACAAGTGGACCCTACAACGTTAATACAGATACAAGAAAATAAAAGCCCCATTTATTTTGCGCAGTTTAGGTTACAACTATCCATTCATACAATTTAAATTAAGGCTGTTGTAATTCTTCTGTTAATTTGTTTAAGGAACATCACACTATAAAATACTGCATTGTCTTAAATCACAAAGCTAAGAAGCATTTGCAACATGTTCCTAAAGTATCAAAAGTAAATGTACTCACAAAGATAACGTTTTTAAAGAAAACCTTGTCAGAAAACTATTCATTCATGTTAAACAAATAATAACCTTGTGGGCTCCTCTCTATATCGCTTGCTGCATGCCTTCATTTTATAAAAAATGACAACCTTCCCCAAATGTCTTAATCAGTGTGTGCCCCTTTTTTAATGTGGTACAACAAATAAAGCCCACCAAAAAATTGCAGAGGCGTGGCACTTTCACTCTTATTACTGGGCGATTAACATTCTGATCTCATTTCTACCTCCTGCCCAGCTGGCCAGATTGGGTGACCTTGGAACTGAAGTCATCTGAAAATATATCTCTGCTACACATCTGCTATTAAGGTCAGGTCTCCCTGTGCTCTCCAGCAGACTGATTACTAACTCAGTTGTGGGTCACCATCAGCCAAAATTTGGCTTTCAAGCATCTTCACTTACAAGTGAAGATACTTTAAGCACCTTTGTATCCCATCCATTCAAAATATAACATATCACTGATGCAAAGTATGCTTAATTTAGGGTTCATATTTTTTCGGGGACTCCACTGGTCCAAGATTGTGTGATTTTCAAGTTTAAAACAAGCAAACACATTATAATTCCTCTGTATGCATTAAGACAAATTTTGAGCTCCTCCAAGCTCTCTAAATGAGCTGAAGCAAAAGCTAATTGGCTGGACAGAAACAAAGACGTTTTACTACAAGTCAGCATGCAAACATATTCAGCTCAAACATTGATCCTATGTGTAACATGGGCACCCGGCTTCACAAAGGTAGGATTTGTAACAGCGGAACACAAAAAGCAGAGTATGACGCCTTTAAGGACTGTGCATAGAGGACTGTTTTGCTTAATTTAATCAACTGTCTAGGAGGTCTAACCTCAAAGTTTGACTTTTTTATGTTTACAGAATAGACAGTACATCATGTCCTGCTTGCCTTAGACACTCTCTATCCCATTAACAAAATGTTTGTCGTTTATGTCTCAGTATCAGGGATAAAGTGTTCCCCTTAAAGTAAAAGTAAAGCTGCTTGGGTTACAACACACACAGCAGATACTTTATATCATATTTTTAAACTCACTGTAGTATTAAGCTACTTTAATATTACTGGAAATTTGTATTGCAATAGAAGTGAGTACACCCCTGGGTATTTTTAACTAAAATTGTGTATGGTTTAAAATTTAAAGCTAAAATATTTGATCATATCTTTAACCAGAAACATACAGGTTAAGTAAACTATATTGAAAAAATCTAGAGTGCAAAAAAAGTGAATCCACATTTGGAACACTTTAAGTGGAAGGTCTGCCTCTGTTGCCCTGAGCAGCTGACAAAAATCAACTGTGAAATTCGTTTTTATATGTTTGTGCAAGACTGGTAAGATTCATGCCCAGGATGATCAATTCTGCCATAAAAATGAAGGCACATATTTAAAAACATCAGAAAAAGCATCTCACTCCTGGAGAGTACTGCATTTTGTGGTTCTTAAATATTTGTTTTTTATTTTATTTTCTGTTTTTCTTTATTTATTATTTCTGTTTTTCAACAAAAATGCTGACTCGACCTTTCAATAAAGCCAAAATTGTAATAAATGGACAAAATATGTTTTTGTGCACACGGTATGGCCAAGCAAAATAAAAGTCAAAACTAAATAAAGTATTGGGGTTCCATACAAAGTATAAAACACAAATATAGTTGTAGCAAAAAGCGGACTTCTGCTTAATTAGTTCAGTAACAACTCTGTAAGATATTTAATCTTTTATTACTCATTTATTTGACATTTAGCTGAGGGGTGTAATGAGGCACAGTGCTCTTCATGCACAGCGGAATTATGGTCACATGTTGAAACATTCAAAGTCATTCACACTTGTAGGTGAATAAATGATGCACGAATGTTATTCGCAACCTCTTGCACAGGTCAACATCACACTAGCACTAGAGTAATTTGCTCCTCCTTGGATCAAGCAATGAACTCAAAGTCAGGTTTTCAGTAGACACTAATAGAAACATTTCCATTTAATAAACAACTAATAAAGTTTTTTATTAACATTCCTTGGTCAAGATACCTGATAAGAGCCTGTCAAGAAAGGTAAGTCATTTTCACAGTGTATTCCCAGCTGCTACCCACACACTCCCCTTTGGAGTTTGCATGCTACATTTACATGTTGCCATGGAGAGTCATAGGACATTGCTGATGTGAGTCACTGTCTAAATAGAAATACAGATCATGGCCTCGAAATGTCCCGTTAACTACCGTTATCATTTCAACCACATTGACTGTGTCACTCTCAAAAATATAGTATTAAGCAACACATTACTTAACCATATGAAATAATATGACGCTGTTTAGTTTTGCATATGGGGTGATGTATGGCATGTTGAAAGTGTATTTTCAGTAGCTTCTTCTTTTCTATTTTTAGTTGAGGAAAGCCACAGAGCTGCAACTTTTGGACCACTGAGGATAAATGGTTATATGGAGCTAAAGTGGAAACAAGTGGAGATTTGTGAGCCACTGATCCAAGCTTTTTGATTGGTTGAATCATGTGCATGAAACCTGGGAGCACCCAATCCACTTTGAGCTCTGAGCAGATTATTAAGGTCTTGCTTGCGTTTTCTGTAATCCTGGTTGGCAATAACAGAAAGCAGTCATTTACAGAAAACACTGAATGGGAGGGTCATTTTATTTCTATATAAACCCAATATGAATTCCTGCAGACATCCAGTTGTTGAAAACAACATCATTGCATTTGAGAACAAGTTGCAAAATATCACCAGCAAACAATGCAGTCATTCACAAGTTGCAAATGAGTGTCAATAACAACATGACCACATTAGATAATTTGCAAAGTTGAGTGAGTTCACAACTTATCTGGTCTGAATTAAAATCATTCAGTATTTTCCTTAAAACAGATGTTTACACTCTTTACAACTTGGCTCTAGCAGAAAATCACATGATCAATAAAGAATGTTTCTGATGTTGCAATATTCCTTAGTATTCCCCAGTTCCACATATCACCTGACTTTACAAGAAATTCAAAGCACATCAGAATTACACTTTACTGTAAGTCAATACTTAATGTGCACCAGTTTGGAAACAAAGTATATTTTCCAGCAGTTAAGTTTTCACTCTGTCACAGCATAAAGAATGAGCACACATGTCTTTGAATCCACAGAAACTTTATTTCTAGTTTCTAAAAATAAAATCCATAAAAAATAACAATGTATATATTCTTTCATAAAGAAAGAAAACATTTAAAGCTCTTTCCCATACAGCAATCATCACTTATCAATACTCCATATGTTATGCCTCATTTATGCTTGACATTGATATGGACTAGCCTATGACATTATGACATTGATTTTTTGGACAAATATCATTCAACACTGTTCTCAAACTTTATCAATACCCCAAACCATGGCATTTTTCTTACTGTTGTTTTTATTGTGTTGGTGGGGTGTTACTGTCTTGACACATTAATCTGTGACTGCAAGCCAATGCAATATGCTTTTTAAGGAGGTAAAAATTATTTTTGTTGTTTTCTTTGTCTATCTTTTTCCTTGTTCAACTTTTAGTATTGCACACTAAGACACATTTGGTAGGAGGCTGATAAAAGATGCACTTGAAAGTTTAAATGTAGTGCACTAAAGGACACAAAGTAGATAAACAGACTACTATAGAAGAAATGTATATTGCAGGTGTTCCAAGGAGCCCAATGTTAACATAATGTAAAAGACTCAATACACATTTCAATGATATAAAACATAAAATGAGATATGCCCAAAATGACAATTGATAAAGAATCATGAGCACTGGAACTTGTAGCTTTATGTTATCATATTGTAATAATGCATAAAAGCTGTATGCTGGTTTTAAAATGTAACACAGTTTACAGCCACACAAAAACACACTAGAAGAATATACAGTATATAAACCAATAAAAAATATCAGTACAGCTCCAGATGTGACTGGATTTTAGTCAGTGACAACACATTTCATCAAAATTAATAGTTACCTTATAATAATAACATTTTTTCTCTTACACGAACAAAGAATCTGAAAAGGGATAACGGTTTATAATCTTGTGCTTCTCTCCATTTTGCTGCAAAGCATGTACATATGCACATAATGATCAACATATTAGTCAAAACAGTGCTTCTTAGCATTTAATAAGTCTTGTTTTATAAACTTCATAACGATTACCTTATAAAACAAAGGTATGGATATCATACTTTTCCAAATACTTCGGACATTTATTGTCAGCAATCTGCTAACAACCTCAAAACAATTGTCTAGGACAAAATAAAATTAAATAGCACTCACATATTTGAAGATTTGATATTAATGGAGTAATAATCATGAAGTTCAGCAGCAGAAACATGTACAAAACTGCCCCTAAAAAAGATGTATGTATCCTACACCAACTACTAAGCCTTCACAGTTAACAATGGTAGGGAAAGAAATATAAAAACACAAAAAGAAAAACAAGTGCATATGTCAAATAAGGCAAATATTAATTAACTTAACACAATTCTAAAAACCCCAGTAGATATTCCAAATGCAGGATTAACAACAAGTGCTATATAAAATGGTTACACAACAGTGCCAAATAAGCTTCATAGTCATAAAGGTGGAGTTTTCATGTGCAGAAGCTTTAATCATTTAATAATGATTAGAATAAGCCCTGTTAGAGAGCTACAAAAGACAACTGTAAATATTACAGACAGAACTTCACAAATCTCTGATACCTGTTTGTACAGACCCCACCCCCCCCACACACATAAATTCCACCTTATACAAGTCCACTCATCAGTCCCCATTAGTTCAGTGCTGGATTCAGCTACAGTGAGAAATAAACAAACATGAAGATGCCCACAGAGCAGATGCATAACAAGCCCAAGTTGAGGAAAAGTTTAACTCTGGGTGGCTCGTACAACATCTCTGAAATTACGTTTGCGTCCTCCTGGACCACTTTTTGCTCAGCACTTCGTTCTCCATCCTTATACCCACAGAACCAGTCCAATAAACGCATGCACCGGCTCCTCTCCCCATTACCATGGCAGCCTTCTTCTGCTCTTGTGATCTCCATCCTTCCGTTACCAAATCGTTCTGCAGGGGTGCTGGCTGGAGATGTTTCAGTACTGGGGGTTGAAGGGTCATGGTCAGTGGAGGGGACCAAGAGTTTAAGATCTGCCCCATCCAAACACCTCTGGTTTTTCACATCCTGAGGTATTTCTTTATGGAGGTTTCTACTGCCGTTGCAATGCTTCTGGTCAGTCAATTTGTACATTTCCTGTCTGTCCTTTGAGGGAACCATTTCAATGTTGCGGAGCCCCCAGATTGTGGTGGTGCGAACCTGCTCCTCCTCCGGGGGAGAAGTGAAGAGACTGATCAGCACTGCCACCAGCCCTGAAATCCAAAACAATGCAGCAGCAAAATACATGTAATGAACCTTAATGATGAAGGCAGGCCTATCATCTGGCTGGTCACAGCGAGGTTGGCGATAGATAAAAGCTAAGATCAGTCGTATGGTACCTAGTGTAAAACCGGTCATGCCTCCCCAAAAGGCACCTTTCTCATTACATCTTTTCCAGAACACGCCAAGCAGGAACAGGGCAGCAATTGGTGGAGTGAGGTAGCCAGCAACTTCCTGGATGTAGAGGTATGTCTGCCCCCCTTGCATTTCAATAATAACAGGGACCCAGGCAATGCTGACCACCACCATGAGCACAACAAACATACGGCCCACAATCAGCAGCTCTCGCTGTGATGCCTTACTCCGAACTGTTTTGTAGATGTCCAGGGTGAAGATAGTGCTTGCACTGTTGAAGATTGAGTCAAGATCACTCATCAAGGCAGCAATCATGACAGCCATCATCAGACCTCTCAGTCCAACAGGCATCACTGCCATGACAAGGCGTGGGTAGGCAATGTTTGAGCAGCCAGCCTGAGAACCGCACACAGACATGCAGTGCTCAGGTCCAATGCAAGCGATCTCATCTGGAAACAAGATGCGGGAAATCATTCCTGGAATGACTATGACAAACATGGGCAGGATCTTCAGAAATCCAGCCATGAGTGTTGAGCATTTAGCATGAGCAATGTTCTTTGCTGCTAGTACTCTCTGAACGATGACCTGGTCGGCACACCAGTACCAGATAGATGCAGGGGTCTGACCAAGAATGAAGCCTGGCCAAGGAATGTCTTCATCCAGAGGACCGCGAAGCATATGTAGAGCGTTTGGCTTAGGCTCAATGCGACAGGAAGGAGAATAGGTGAAATTTCCTGTAGCCACTATAGCAGAAACATTGGGAACTGCCTGCATGTACTTAGTTCTGACACCTTCTAGCCCACCAACTTTGATTAGGCTTATGGCAGTTAGGGTTAGGGCTCCACCAATCATCAACACTGCCTGAAGTGCATCCGTATACAATACAGCCACTAGTCCACCAGTGACGGTTAGCAGTGCAGTCATACTGATGAGCAGAACAATAGACAGATAAAGGTTCCACCCAAGGGACTCCTGAATAAAAAGTGCTCCAGCATACAAATCCACAGACAACTTGGTAAAAATGTAAAGCAACACAGACAAGAAAGCAAAGTAAACCTTGAGCCTGTTGCCACCGAAGCGTTTTGACAGGTACTCTGGCATTGTGTAGACTCCTGAGTGGATATACACAGGGATAAACACCCAGCCAAGCAGCTGCATAAGCAGAAGTGCATTAAATTCCCATGCTCCAACAGCAAAGCCACTTGCTGCTCCTGACCCAGCCAGGCCTATGAAGTGTTCACTGCCAATGTTACTGACGAAGAGTGATGCACCTATCACTATCCAGTTCATGGAGCGTCCAGCCAAGAAGTAGCCACTCACAGTGCTGCGATTAGCTTTCCACATGGCAAAAAACCCAATGACTAGCACTAGGACAAAATATAGTGCTACAACAGATATGTCCGCTGCTTCCATTCCTGGACCCATTTTCACAGATTACTTTATAAATATCCCTCTCGGTTAAGCAAAGATCGCAGTTTATATGAATCCTTCCACAAAGGGAATGTAGACAGTCAAAGTTGTGGATTTATTTAATATGAAGCAATGAAAATGCTCTGCTTTGGTTTGCTGTCTGGATGAAAGATGCAGTATCCACTATCAGGTCAAATTTACTAGTTGTGCTTCGGAGGAGGTTATCCACCAGCACCGAGGTCGATCTAGATTTAGGAGGATGCTGAAGGCCTCTGGTCAAAGAAGCCTAGAATTATCATTCCTGCAAGACAGCAAACACAAAGAAAACACTTTATTAGAGACTTGGCTCAAGAGGAAGAAATTAACAAAAGCATAGAAACATGTGTAAAGTGGTGCATATAAATCAGAGGAGCTAAACATCTTATCACGCTCTTTACTATAAAATGATCAAACTCACTAATAAAAAACATTGTGAATTATGGTCTATTACTCCATAAATCACATGGAAATTAGAATAATAAGTTTATTAACTAATTTGATTTTGCCACTACAGTATACTGCACCAGCTCCTGGGTTTAGGGCTAAGCCTATGACTTTTGCCCTAAATTTTTTTAACACAAAGGACTCAAGCCATGCTACCGTTAAAACGTCAAAGAAAGCTTAATGACATTATGTAAGAAACCAAGAGTGAAGAGTGAAGAGTGAAGAGTGAAGAGGGCATTAAATGTGTAGCCATAAAAACTGAGCAGATCATTACTTAATATGCTTTCTGACTTATGCCATCCTTCAAATGTTACAAAAGCTAAAGACAGACGCTCTGTGCTGCCACAAGATTGTGTCATTCCATTTTCTGGCTTTAGCTATAAATAAAGAAATGAACGGACAAGACAACATGACGCTATTAAAATTCAAAATATTCATTTTTAAAATGAAAAACAACTAAACCACAAACTCTATTACGCTACCATAAGTAAATCTAAACCCTGGACTAGAAGTGAAAACACTTACATGTGCTATACTGTATGCTATACGTCAAATTCAAATTTAATATGAATTTAAGATATAATAGTGAGACAGAACAAATCAAATCCCTGTGTCAGCAAATAGTACATATGTTTTATGTCAGCGTCTCACACACACACACACTTCGGCCTCTCTTGAGGTTTCAGCGTGCCATGCGTGGTAGAAAATAACCCCACGCCTTCATCTTCACAACCAGGCTTTATGCATAAACATCTTTCCCTATAAAAGAAGTCTTTGTTTTCATTTTACCATCTCATCATTAACGGCTACGCTCCACGTGTTCACCACAAACTAGTCAAAACACTCTCGCTTAGGAATGCAGATGATATTTTATTTAAGTTATGTAACGCAGGATTAAAACACCATTACCGTCATCCCACTATGCCAGGACCTACTTACAGAGCGCTCAGCCCACTGCCAAAATAATAAAAACATGATCTTGTCAGTGCCATGGGGACACTAACTGGCACAGACTGATTCATATAATTGGGTTAAACAAAACAACAGCTTTATGATGTTATTTTTTTTCTCCTTCCTGCAACTAGTGTAGTAGTTTCTTGTGGTTCCTGCTGCAGCAAAGTGAAATGTGAGAGTCTGTGCCAGGTATTCAAAAGCCACAAGACAGGAACAGGTAAACACGTCTCGACATGCACGATGCACAAAAAAGTTAATAAACTACACCTTGTTGTATAGCAAGGTATATACACTACTCCAAAATGCACTAAAGCCAAACTTATTTCTATAGCACTAAAGAATTTCTGATGAATGGGACACTCCTGCACAGGTCCACCTGGTTTAAAGGGGGCGGTGGAGACTCCACTTTTAATTTCAGTAATAATAATTAATATAATCACAAATTGCTGATGATGAGGCAGCAGGTGAAGTCAGCTGACACATGACGAAGCAGAGCCGCTGTGCGCAGCTGGAGCTCAGAACAACGTAGCTTTTACTAGTCCCCAGATGCGGGTGCCTGTTTGGGACTTCCTTCTGTTAGCACAACAGAGATGCGACACCAGTCTGCGACCTGACAGATGCACACATCAAACCAGGAAATTGCTAGAACAGTCATTCATTCATTTATCCGACTGACAAGGCTGCGCTTCAAGGACCTGACATCTTCACCTTAAATACGCTGCGGGATTCACTTACAAAGACACTTTCACACTAATACACTAAACCTGGTGTTGATACATCGGTGTAAAGTATTTCCTCTTTGCTGACGTCAGCTTTAACATATAGGTTAGGCTCAGTTGAGACATCCTGACAGAAGGAAGCAGTGGTGTGTTCACTGTTACTACCGAAAACACAGCTTCACTGTCTTAACGCTAACATGTGACCATAAACCTTATTTAATAGATATGAACAGTCAGACAGTAGCCTCACTGGTTGCAATGTAAAACCGAACAAACAGGCTACCTTGCTACACCGACATGCATGTGAATGAATAAGAAACGACTCCGTCCTGAAGACCTGATCCGTCGGGTCGCTGCTTCCTCGAACCGCGCTGAGCTCTTTGTCGATACGTCGAGAGGGTGTTTAGCAGACCCTTATCTTCTCCGTGTCTTATTTATTCATTTGAGCCGTGATGCCCGTCAAACAATGCGCCTTCTACTCCCTCTTATAGGAACCAGTTCATCTCCACGCCCCACACGTGTAGCACACCCGTGACGCGTATGGGTGGGAAAAGGCTACTGGAAGCCGCTCCAGCTAATTATACCGGACTCTTGTATTGGCCTTTAGGTTTATATCCAAAAATCAATCAATCAGTAAAGAGGTTAGTAAATTTGAAGGGAATTACATTTTAAAGCAAGTGTCAAAACACTTTATTAATTTTTTTTTATTTTTTATAGTCTTGCAACTTTAAATAAATATACTGCACATACACACTGCAAAATGATGTGCATTATAATACTTTATTGACAGTGAAGATGGTCTTTGTGTTTGTTATCTGTAGATAACTGTAAGGATCATAAATTAACTGGAGAAAGTGGCACATCTTTATAATTATGTTATTAACTAGCTGCTCCCTAGTGTATAAAAAAACCTAAGATGAGGTCTCAAGGTGGCTAATCAACCACAAATAGCACTGCTTCAAAGTCTCTAAGCTGTTGCAAATCTTAGAAACTACTAGAAACCTGACTGATTAGAAGTTTCATTTCTAATCAGATCTTAGGGTGAGAGAATGATCTAGAAAGCACCAACTGTTGTCATCCGGGTTTTCAAAAGTTTTTTTATTGTGACTTTATCAGTGCTGCATTTTTTCTGACTCCTCACTGGAATGGAATTCATCCCGTATGCCAGTAATAATGCCCATAAGAAATACAAAGTTATGCATACCTAACTTTTGCAACAACACATGCTTTTGTTTTACAAGTGATCTGGCATAGATGGAGCTATTCACTGGGGAGCATCGGGCTAGTGATCAAGAGGAAATGTTTGTCATTTTAGAGCAATAGGAGGAAACCCACCGCTCACAGCCTGCGACCACCATGTGATAAACTGTTGCTGTTGTGCATTCATTGCTTAGGGTTGTAACATAATACTGTTTCATTGGATTAAGCCATATTAAGTTTACTCTGTTAAAACAAGTTATAATATTATTATATGAAATATGAAAGACAATACAGATGTCCAAATGATCACTGGGCAACACCACATGCAGAGTGGACTCCTGAACTATACATATGGATAAAATGAATATGCATGGCACACAAATAATAACATATTGTGCCAGCTATTTGTATAGTCCATTTCATCTATATGAGTGTGTGAGAGGTCAACCAGGCCATATAATAAGCCAACCTACGATGTTTGTTTTACTACTGTATCAGTTATTAGTAGTACCATTGGTGCCAATAATAATAATAATAATAATAGCAAAACATGTAAATAATATAATAATGCTTAGGCCGTAAGCAACAACACAGCAATCAAAATAAACATATTTAACATAGTAATAGTCACAACTGTCAACAACTGCATGATAGACTTCCAGCAAAACATCCTGCAAAACAGACCGAGCTTTGCATATTACAGAGGGGAGGGAGTAAATTTCCACTCTGTCCCACACTGTGATATATTGGAAATTTCCATTTCCTATTAAACTACATTTCCCAGTAAACCTTGACGTCTATGTTGCGTGTTGACGCGATAGCGCTGAGTCGCTCGAAGAAACATGGCGGATATAAATCCGGAGCTGGAGAATGAAAAACTTTAGTTGTTATTTTTTTACCGTGGAGTTTTGGTTTTGTCTCTTATTCTTGTCTGGAAAGTTCACATCATTACATTTTACATTCACATACAGCGCTGGGCGCATTGGTGCTGTTGTACCCTCAATACGTTTGACTGAAGGAAGCGCAGCGATCTCTCTGCATCCAGTCTGTGTTGACGTGTTATTATGCACTGTGCAGTTGTAGATCTTCAACATCCTGTTTTATGTGGCCATGTTTTACCTCATCGTCTCAGTCATCCAGACTGGTGGTGATGATCCAGCATCAGATGTTGGATAAAGCCTGCTGCCCAGCAGACTGTTCAGAAGCAGACCTGGTGTAAGTAGAGATGTGGGCTGATATTAAATGTACCTTAAATGTAACAATGCTGTAGACACAGAGAGACCTTTAAATAAATATACTGCACATACAAACTGCAAAATGATGTGCATTATAATACTTTATTGACAGTGAAGATGATCTTTGTTTTTGTTATCTGTAGATAACTGTAAGGATCATAAATTAACTGGAGAAAGTGGCACATCTTTATAATTATCCTTTTCCTATTCCTTATTAACTAGCTGCCCCTTAGTGTATAAAAAAACCTAATATGAGGTCTCAAGGTGGCTAATCAACCACAAATAGTAAGTTATGCATACCTAACTTTTGCAACAACACATGCTTCAGCACTAAGACATAATAACTTGTATGTCCATGTGCTTTACTTGAATGCAGTATCCAATGGTGATGAGTAATTCCTTCATGGTTTGAAGCTGATTGCAGTTAAGATCACAACAGTGCACAAAAAAGTTAGCAAATGATCATTTTCATGATGTGATGAGCAATTGTACTATTTTGTAGAAAATACTCTTATGTGAAGATTCAATGATCGTAAGGGAAGAAGATTCATGGCACAAAGGTCCTTTTTAAGTTTGAATGTAACATGTGGCTGCAGAGCCACCTACAGGCAAAATTTGCAACATTTTACAGGATAACTTGAATTTGCAGCTGACACTAATTTGGTTAAAGTTACACAGTGGATGTAGGACTTACAGCAGTTTATGTAATGAGGCCAGTGACTTAAAAAAATCATTTGCAATCAAATACCAAAATGCGGACTTTGAGTTAGGTATTTGTTGAATGAAGGTATAACTTTCTATCAAATTTTGAATGTGGTTTAGCAGTTTTTGAGATATTTATGTATCTAAGAGACATTCAAACATGTAAACAACCCCCTCGCAGGAGAAAACAGTAAAACCATTGTTCACTCCTCCCTCTTGCCCAAGTAGAAGCATGTTTGTCCTCGTATACAGCATTTGGGTGTACAGTAGAGTCACATGACCACCGCTCTCAGTCTGTCGTTACAGTAGACTTAGCAAACACTAACCTGAACCTGAATAACAGCTCTAACAGGCCTAGCTGTTATATATACCAGATAAAAATCTGCACACACATAGAAATAACCATACTTTTCCAAAAAAATCTAATTTTACAACATCAAAAATTATACAAATACAGTCTAGACATTGTTAATATTGTAGATGACTATTGTAGCTGGTAACAGCTGTTTTTAAAGGAATATTTACATAAACTTAAAGAGAGCTATAATCAGCCAACATTAGTACTGTCTTCCAAAAGCATGTTATGTAATGCAAGTTTATTAGTTTAAAAGTAAAATTCATCAGAAAACCCTTTTGCAATCATGGTAACACATTTGAAGATGTATCTTTTCATGAAAAACATGGTAATTCCTATGTGTGTCCAAACTGACTGGTATGTACATCGACACAAAAAACATATCAATTGTTTAAACTGAGAAAATGTACCATTTTAAGAAAATAATAAGGTATTTTTGAAATTGATGGCAGCAACTTGTCTCAAAAAAGTTAAGACAGTGCCATGTTTTCCACAACAGTCTATAAACATTTGAGAACTGAGGAGACCAGTTGCTGAAGTTTTGTTGCATTCTTGACTGATATAGGTTTCTGATGTTCAACAGTCCATGCACCAAATATATTCAAATGATGAAAGGTCTGGACTGCAGGCACACCAGTCCAGCACCAAGATACTTCTACCAGAAGCAATGCAGTATGCTGTTTAGCATTGTCCTGCTAAAATATTTATGGCCTTCCCTGAAAAGATGTTGTGTGGATGGGAGCATGTGCTGCTCCAAAACCAGGCTAAATCTTTCAGCCCTGATGATATTGAAGCTGCCCATCCCATAGGCACTAATGAACTTGAACTTGGCTCTGATAACAAGCCACAAGGTCCCACTTGTGCAGCACCTATGTTTTTCTTGACCACAGTTTTCTATTTGTCACAGACAAAGAGCTTTGTGTTCGCAAATGACTTCTTCTTTGCATGATATAGCTTTACGTTGCATTTGTGGACGGCATGGTCAACTGTGTTGACAGACAGTGAGTTCTGAAAGTATTTCCTCTCCCAGTATTCCTTAGAAGTGGTTTATGTCCTCCACAGAATCATGCCTGTTTTTATTGCAGTGCTGTTTGAGGACCTGGAGATCACGGATGTGCAATATTGCATTTTAGCGTTGTTCCTTGTGCTCAGAAATTTCTCCAGATTCTTTGAATCTTTTGATAACCTCTGTCCATCTTTACTTCTGAGAAAGCTGAGATTCTCTAAGATGCTTGTTTACCCAACTTTATCAGACGTGTTGCTGCGCTTAGTTTCAAAATTACCTTATTTTTTCTTAAAATGGTACATTTCCTCAGTTTAAACATTTGATACTTTCTGTATGTTCTCTTGTGAATAAAATACAAGTCAATGGGATTTCCAAATTATTGCATTCTGTTTATATGTGGATTTTTTTGGATTTAGGATTGTAATATCAGATCTGATGTAGTGCAAATGGTACTGTATAAATAATCACATTTATATAAAGTCCAACACATTTTTTATCTGCATGGTGAATGACGATCTTTTACAGAATGCAAGACAATCTCTGAATGTTTTGTGCAATAATAAAAATGATCACAGAGCTGTGGCGAATGACTGCTATGACTGAACGACTGCCTGTTGCCAAAATGTAATTATACCGTATATGTAAGATTGTACTGATTGTGGAGACAACAGTTGATTTCAAAATTTCAAAAGACGCCTTGTGCAATACCCCTCAAGAGGCAGGAAAGTAACCACAGACCCTCTCACACTGCACACAACCTCTTCCATCTTCTCCTCTCAGGAGGGTGCTACAGAACTCTATATGCCAAAACTACCAGACATTGGGAAAGGTTATTTCCACAGGCTACATTCATTAATAGCTGTGCATGTACAATTGCTACATTGCTGCCATTATACTCTACTGTACATGTTGGACTAATACTCAACCATTACACCTCCATACGTGGAGTTGTGTTTGACTCTAAATGCACTGTGCATCTTAACTAGACAATGAATTGTATAGGGCGGGAGTTCTCAACCCTGTCCTCAAGGTACACCGTCCTGCTTGTTTTGCATCTATCCCTGTCCTGCCCACTGCTGATTACCTAGATCAGGTGTGTTCAGCCAATCAGAAGCTGTACGCCCAGGGCTAGTAAGCAGGGCAGTGTGCCTTGAGGACCAGGGCTGAGAACCACTGGTATACATGCTTGCACCTTGCATTTTGTTTTATTTTTTATTTATATAATTCCTATATTGTATCTCATTGCTATTCTTGTCTGGATCTTGTTTACGATAGAACATATTCTGTACTGTCAGTGGCTGGAAGAAAGTTTCTTATGTCAGCATATTTAGCCAATAAAGCTTCTCTACTATTTGATGTGTACGTTTTTTCTTGCAGTTGCACATATAATTATGTCAGTCTGTGGTAACAGACCACATCCATAACAATTGTAGAAATAATAGTAATTCCAAATATATTGAAAATGTTTAAATATATTAAAATATATTAAATTTATAAATTTTTTGGTGGGGGGGTGGAAACAACAGTGGAACAGTTGGCACTGTGGTCTTCCATCAACCTTAGGGTCCTTATTTTGTAACCCAGTTCCTCTTGGCCTTATATGGAAGTGTCCTTAGACAAGACAATGAAGCCCCAAAAATGTATAAAATCCCCAGCCACTGAGGTCGCACAAGCCAGTGCATTCTAGGTGCTGGTCCCATCCAATGTAAGGGCATCCAGTGTAAAACCTGTGCCTAGACCATGTGTGGACCATGCTTTGTTGTAGCGATCCCGACCGCAGGATTGTTAAAGCTTGATAAAAATTGTGGCCTAGTTTTCTATGTTCCAAAGAGAAGAGGTTTTATGACATTTCCCTAAAAAACAGAAACGAAGGACTGAAAACACAGACTGGTGGGTAGAAAGTAAATTAGGGAAAAAAATAAATATATTCATGAATAAGCATGAAAAACATAAGTAATTTTGTTCCCAAGGCTAAAGTGGCTCTAAGTATCTTGTAATGGGTATAAAATGGGTCTTTCCCATTTTAGAAAATTGTGGGCAAATGCTTTCCAAGACAGGGTTTTCTTACTCTGATTATGTAAAGCATTTCTTTTTTTTAGAAATAGGCATTATTTCCATCAGTAAACACTGTATCTTCTTGCTGATTATAAAAAAAACTCTCTTTAAAGGTGACTGAAGAACAAATTGGCTGTTCTGGCAGTAATCAGACCTGGGTGTGGCAAGTGAAACATTTTAGCTTTCAAAAAAAAAAAGGTTATTCACTGTTCATTTATGATTTAACAAGGGGAAGAGGGGGCAATTACTTTTTCACATAGGACCATGCAGGACCATGCTAAAACTTCATTAGGTTTAGGTAGTTAGAAACTTTTAGAAAGTTAAAGTAACTCTGAGGGCAATCATAAGTAGCAAATGCGTTTTCCAATAACCATTGTACCTTTTTACAAGTATTCAGAAGAGAAAGTGGCACTAAGTGTAAAGTAACTAAGACTGACCTCTGTTTGAGGTACTGAATAAACTGTCACAAGAGAAGCTTGACAAATATTTGTTGTTTTATAACTACATGTGTTGTACAGACACTAATGCGAATTGGAATTTGTGCAGTCAGAGAATTATAATTTTTGTCCTTTTGTTTCTTAGAAAACGTTATCTGGAGGTTAATGTGGCTAAAATGGCTTTATGTAAAACATTCACTTTTTTACTGTGTCAAAGTATTTACAAAGCTGTTGCAGCTTGTGAAAAATTGCCCAACCACCCTGTCAAAATCATTTTTCTAAATGCATTTTCTTAAATGATTTCAAAAATGTCGTCTGTGGAAAAACTGAATAAACATTTTAAAGTGTGGTCTCCAGGGGTTTTTTGAATAGTTTATTTTATAATATAAACATAATAGAAAAAATAAAGCATGAAGTAGGAATTTTTCAATGTGTTTGTGGAGTGTTCACACCTCCTAGTTTCTTCACAATCTTTCATTGGCTACTAAATCATCTGCTCGTCTGTAAGACTGTTATTGATTTTCTTATGAACACTTGTTCATCTGCTTCTGCTATGTGTCCAACTCATGAACTGTAACTGTCACTGACTACATTATTTGAGTTTCGGCAGTTGCAGGAAGGACAGATTACAGATTGGCAAATACAGGAGCTCCATCTACAGACACAAACATGTATTTGCCATCTCTTGTGGTCTTAATAAAAAACATCAGTCTTTAGGGCTGGTTTGTACATACAAAAAGGAAGTAATGGCTTTAAAGAGTCGTGTATACTTAATTTAACTTAAAATTACCTAAATCATAAATATCAGTATTACCGTTTTTTTTCACCCTGCTTTCTGTACATAAGGGTGTAACTTCTTCCTTCCTGTCTGACTTCTTTCACCACAGATATCATGAACTGATGCCTACATTGTGCATTATACTGTATAAATCAACTTAAAGGATAGGTTCGTGTTTTTAATGTCTGTCTTAAAATGAAAGTCAGGTGCTCATGCAAACGTGCCTGTGCAAGGTTTTGCATGCTGTATTCATGACTCCTTTGAACTGTCATGAATAGATCTTTTCTCAAAGTCCTTAAAATGGAAGTGATGGTGGATACAATCCACAGGCCTTCTTATCTCCAAAAATGTACTGAAATGTGGCTAATACAAGGCTTCAGCAGTCTGAGTTGAATCCAAGAATAATCTGCTTCCAGTTCCACAGGTCAACATTATTTAACATACATTATTTTCTTAATAGAATAAAGCACTTTTACTTGAGTATTGAGTTTGTGTACTTTGAACAGCGCTGTACTACTTCAGTGTTCATATGTGCACCTTACTATTGTTTTGCGACAGTCTGGAAATATAGCGAAATATTATTTTATGGCAGAAACCAGAATACTAATATCTTTATCTACAGTAAATAAAACAAAGCTCGCAGGTCACAGACTATGTGACAGCGAAGTGAGAGGTTTGTAAACACGGCACATCCTGGACTGTACCAAAGCCGCAGGGCAGTGAGTTCACAGTATTTTACATTTACATATTAAGGCAACGAAAACCAAAACTGGTTTCTTTTTGCTGCGGGTAAGAACGGGCGAAAATGTTTTGTGCAAACACTTTTTAAACGACACTATGAAGACAAAGACCTCCTTTACTCCTTAATATGTCGCCGCCCCACCCCTCCTCAGTGCGGAAGTAAACCCGCTCGGCTCCGAATCAGCTGAGGTTGAGGCTCCTGCCCCGCTGTGACTGTCACCCCTGGCACTCCGGGGCTGTTTGGAGGCCTGCACACACATACGGATCCTCTGGACTATCAGGAGCTGTCACATCTTTGATTGGTGCCGTGTTATCGTGGAAGATGCACCGTGAGGACCGGGCTGTGGCTTTGAGACCAGAGTGTTCCGGTTCATCCTGGGCTTATTTCTCTGGTGAGTCATTGATGCACCTGATAGCTAGCTAATTTCGTTAACAGCAGTGCACCCTGTTCTGAAGATACGTGGTGTCTTCAGTTCACTCTTTATTTTCCTCCGACACAGACAACAGTAAACACTGACGCAGAAATGCGTGTGAAGTAAAGCATTTTATTAGCTAGCTGTGTCTTTTAATATCACACACTTCAGTCGTGGTGCTGACAACAATGTGCATAAGCTAGCATTGTTTCACAGGCATATTGTCCTAACAAAGTAAAAAGCTTTAGCTTTGCTGTTCTTCTAGGCACTGATATTATCACCAGTCTGTGGTCTGAGGCCGTGCAGTTACATAATATTCATCATGAGTTGCCTCCACTGATGCTGCAGCACAGGCCAAAACCTGCTGCTGTTTGGAAACTGTTTATGTTGTAAGCACTGTCTTCTTATCTGTTATCTCACAGCTAAACACAGTCACATTAAGCCTCTTGTAATAGTGGTGTTAGTCAGGTGACCTATCTGTGCTGTGTGTCCACCCTGAAAGCACACACTCCTCTGCTCAACAGCAGCCTGCAGCATTGCATGGCTGTTATTGCGTTGCATGTTTTTTTTTTATCGTACTTGCTGTTTTGCTGATACACACTGTGAGGAAGTGAGAATGTGTCCTTAGCTCTGCCTGGCCTTCACAATTTGATTATGAAGATGTCACTTGATATTACGAGACACATTTGCTTGATGGCTGGGGACACGTGTTGATAAATTGTGGTATTTTCATGTAGAAACATTTGGTTTTTGTTAAAAAACAAAAAAAAACAAACATGTTCTTTAACCTTTTCTCAATTAAAATCAACATTAAGGCTGTCAGTGGGTAAACGCACATGGCAAAGTTTATCTAGCAGCCATGATTTTACAGTGCTGAGGTCACAAGTCCTGCGTGTGACTTGTATTGGTACGAAGTGTTTTATGCCTGGTTAGTTTTTTTAGGGGATTACATTTTAACAATTCGATTGTTTCTTTACTCATTTCGTCAATATGTGAAAGAATCCAGACAGCGAAACGTCTGTGAATGATTTTCTTAATCTATTATGGCAGCAGTGACACAAAAATATTTAGTTTTTCTTAACAAGCACATATTTATAGTTCTCAAGAGTAGCCACATTCACACCAACGCCATAGGCTGTTAAGTCCAGAGCCTCAGCACATATGTTTCAGTGTCCAACAAGAAATGATATCATATATTGCAGGTATTGTAGAAACAGTGTCACGCTACATGACACTTACATATTGACTTTTCAACTGTAAAATGTCTTTCTCAGTTAATAATAAACTTCAAGAGACCTTTATCATATACAGTTATTTATGTTGTAATTATGTAACAATCAGTATTGACTGATCTGCTGGTAGGCTTGGTTGGCTGCATGTTGCTACTGCCCTGACTGATGACAAACATAAGATGCTGCAGCGCAGCTGGTTCATGGAGGGAGTTTGAGATTCATTAAAGAAATTTACTTTCTGACAGTGTGCAATGCTCCCTTAGTGAGTGAGAAGAAAAATACTATATCATCACACTACAGTTTAATTTCTTTCTCATTTTATTAGTTATGTTCCTGCTTCTCCTCCACCTCATCACCTCAATAATCCTCTCACTCACATGGGTGTAGAACTGGAATAGTCTTTATTTTCAGTTTTTGTTATTTAATATAAACATCAGCTTTAGGCAGCGTGTTCTGACAGTTAGCAGTTATTTTCCTTCATTTTTAACCTAATGATTGTTGTCAGCTTTACTAAGTAATTGTTTAATCTGTAAAAGCAATGAAAAAATGACAAGTTATCAGACCCTGAACTCTTGTCCCTAAATTGATTATTTTCATTAAGTAATAACAATGAGTCTAGAGTATTCAATATTTAAAGATGATGGGAGGAAACAAGCAAATGCTCCCATTTTCAAAACTTTTACCATCTGTTGGGTAATTATGTCTTGTAAATGACCCAAAGGTTTAATCAGTTATTACATTTTTGAAAATTATTCTTCAGATCCACCAAAATACAAAGAAAATAACCTGTTAACTTCAGATTCTGACCAGTACATTATTCTGTCAATCACATGTGCTTTTCAGCAAGAATGCACCATCACCATCCTGAACACGTGTTGTTGGGCTTGTCCACGATGGTAAAACCCCTCTGAGCTCAGCTGCAGGGAGTCCAGATGTCTGCGCTCTTCTAATCCTGCCTTTCCGTTCCCCCTCCCATCTCTGCTTGGCTATATTCAAATACATTACATGAAGAAAGCTACTCTTTTTAGATCATTTATATTTAGCAGTTGGGTGCTTTGTAATTGTGTCGTGTTTTTTGCCTTTGTGGTCATAAGTAGGAACATTTCCTCATTTCAGTTCTTTCTCCTTTAAATCTACATTAATTCATATTGTTTTATGACAAAGGAGCGCATTGTATTTTGTGTGAAAGTGTTCATTGTGGCAATGAACCCACAGCATTATCACAAGAGCCTATACATGTCTTTTTATCGTTTTATAGCTCACTCATTTTGGTTTTATGAGCCTCAGCTTTACTGTTTGGCTCTAGATCACTACTCTTCAGATGCATGTGCAGAAAGTCTGAGAAAAACACCAAAACCTGCCTGAAAGAAGAGTGAACATTGAACGTCGTAACTGAATTAATGGATTACAGTGTTCCTGTGTATTTACTTGGTGTGTAAATATGCCACTGTTTGCTGTCATCGTTGCCATAGGTCGTGTATGGTTATCATATGTCAGTGTTGCCCTAAATCTACTCTAAAGGGGCCATAAAATCATTTAATGGAGCTTTGAGTTTCACTGTGCACACAAGATAGAAGCAACCTGGATGGAGGGATCGAGTTTGCTGTGCCCAGTGTGGAACTTGTTTTTATCTGGCAGCGCTTACAAAGTTAGAATGACTCCTCCCTGCTGACTGAGAGACAGGTCAGTCAGGCAAACACTGACCAGTCATGAATGAGGATGTTTGTCTCTTTTACCTCAGAGCCTGTGTATGTCAATGAACAGAGCTAATTGGCTAATTTTATTTGCCATGACCAAGCTTCAGGGGCAGATATCTAACAGGTTTCATACAGAGACTATGGCAAAACTGATTCTTCTTTAGAGCTTGAACAACTTACTTTCTTTATGTACCGAAACCCACCCTTCATCTCACCTCCTTTTAGACATATTGTGCTGAACATGCTGAAATAAGACTGATCATGGATCCTGAAGAGTTGGAGCTGCAGAACGACTACCGCTACCGTAACTATGCAGCGGTCATTGAGAAAGCGCTGCGAAACTTTGAGTCTTCGAGTGAGTGGGCAGATCTTATCTCTTCCCTGGGAAAGCTCAATAAGGTACTGTAACTGTGACTGTTCATGAATTTCTCATTATATATTTCTTGTGAATTACTTGTGTGGGCTTTAACCTGAATTAGCATAATTCGTTTTTAGCTCTTCTTTTTCCTTTGATACTTTGTAGGTTTTCACTTCAGAGCTGCAATGCGTGTTTCAGTTCTCTGTGAATATGAGGAAGTTCTTGTTTCTCATTGACATACTCGCTGTTAAACAACCATATTGCTCAAGTCTTTGGGCCATTTATTTTGGCAAGTGAATGTGTCACTTTTGTTTTGACTTACAGAGCAGATGTTTACTTTGGAGTGTCTGAAAGTGTCTACGAACAAAAAATGGATGTTAAGATACATAGAGGATATGAGGTCATATATGTAGCTTGTCCTCATTTCCTGTCTTTTTTTATCAGGCCCTGCAGAGCAACCTCCGCTACTCACTTCTGCCCAAGAGGCTGATCATAGGGAAGCGTCTCTCTCAGTGCCTACACCCGGCCCTGCCCAGTGGAGTACACCTCAAAGCTCTGGAGACCTATGAGGTCATTTTCAAAATCATTGGAACAAAATGGCTGGCCAAGGATTTGTTCATTTACAGGTAGAGAAACTGGCCTAAATCTGTTACAGCTTCAAGGAGAATATTGGCCTAATTATGATTTCATGGTTATTTGTCTAACATGTGTGTCTGTTGTTTTAGCTCAGGATTGTTCCCACTGTTGAGCCACGCATCCATGGCAGTGAAGCCTGTGCTGCTGACGCTGTACGAACGTTACTATCTCCCGCTGCAGAGGGCTTTGCTTCCTAGTCTTCAGGCCTTCATAACAGGACTCTTGCCAGGCCTTGAGGAGGGACTGGACGTTTACGACAGGTAAATTGCACACACTGATTTTTTTTTTAAGGAAAAGAAAACAATTACAAGTCAACTAAGGCCATAGCAAGAAAATAAGTTCTATAGTAAACTTTTTAAGTTTTGTTTTTTCAGCATTTATGTTTTTAAGGTCATGAAGTAAATGTTAACAGTACATTAACGTTTGAAAAAAGGCAAATGTTTAATGATTCTAATGCTGCAGGAGCTGTAGTTACAACTTTTCTCTTTAAAAATCAAGAAAATATGCAAATTTCACAGAAGTGCCCAAAAGCTATATACAGCTGCTCATATCATGCGTTGTTTTGTTTGCTCACATGTGCAGTGTAAATATTTTAATCATCAAAGTCATCAATATGTATGACCAAGACAAGAACCAAGACCAAGAACATGAGTTTAGGTTTAAAATATTGTTCATATGTGTCTAATAAAAAAGAAAATTGGCAAATATGTGCTTTATCATTAAACAGCCAGCCTGTTACTCAGAAATATGGATTCATAAGTGGAAGTATGAACATGTCAATGAATTATTTCTCTCTCTGTCCAGAACTGATGCGCTGCTGGTCAAGTTGTCACTGCTGGTCGGCCAGCAGGTCTTCTATGGTGCCCTGTGGGGCAGCATGCTGGTCAGCCCCATGGTGCGACTACCTGCCTCTGTCTTTATAGTGACACATTTTGACCGAATGGTGTCCCTTCGCCAGCAAGCATACATGCTAGGCTATGACCACCGCCTAGTGGTGAGTGTCGATGTCTGTGTTACAGCACACAAGTACTACAGATCACGTTAACGTAATTATATGTACTAACACTTTCTCATTGCGTATAAATTTCAGTGTCATTTTTTTTCTTTCATTTGCTGCTCTGTCACCATTTTGTTACCTGTATGAATTTTTTGGATTTTATTTCTCCAGGTGAAATCAGTGTGTCTTTGTCTGCAAGATTCAAATGTCTTGGTGCAGAGAAACATGCTTGAAATTCTGCTCTACTTTTTCCCCTTTGCTTCATGCCTGGTAGGTACACACACATCAACTGCTTTGCTGTTTCTTACAAATAATTAGGTTAAGATTATCAGGTTAAAACAGGGTTTTCTGCCCTTATGATCCAGAAATATGAACCCAAGTTGTTGGGTTAAATTGTATCTTGATCAATAGGTCAAAACTACAAATAGAATCAGTTAATTTGGGAAAAAACAGGAATTATATAACCACAC